>JAVRRP010000269.1:0-22161 GCA_036872775.1 Oleoguttula sp. CCFEE 5521 | reverse complement strand
GAAGGGCAAGGAGAGGGAGAAGGTTGTGGAGAAGAAGAGGAAGAGGGAGGATCAGAGGGAGAAGAGGCGGATGCCGAGGGCGAGGAGGGTCGACGCATGAGATTGCGAACGTGCCATCCAAACTACCAATGCGGAAGTCATGATCAAGATGTCCGCGATCAAGGAAAGAGTGGCTCTGCATGCTGCGCACATGCTTTGCGAATGACGCAAACTCACATTTTGACGTTCACTCACTCGACTTGGCTCACTACAAAGCACTGCTTCATTCAGCTACCTACCTTGCCCGACCTTACTGCTGTCATCACACGTTTCCATCCTCGAAACACCAAGACTTTTGTGATGGCCTCACGACCAAGTCCAGAACAACAGCGGACAATGCGCGATCGCATCCTCAATCTGGCCACCCGCTTTGCGGAGATCCCGCATGTTGACGTGGTGGAGGCAGTGGTCGGTGGTGTGATGCGCAAGTACATATACTTAGGCTGTGCCGGTGAGGACAATGCGGTGAAGACCGATGAAGACAAATGGTACGGCTTGGTGAAGCTAGCTCCGAAAGGTGGCGGTTTCTCCATGCATAGGTACCAGATGAAGACAATGCTCAATGGATCCCTCAGACCGAGCGTAGGACAACTTCCTAATGGCTTTAGTTGGGTCCATATCTCTATGGACCCTTCGTTCTGGGAATGCGGCAGTGCGATCAAAACATGTGGCGAGCTCGCACGCAATCCTGCGCTTCTACGTGTCTACGGTTCTATTGCTGCGAATACGTGGAATAAGTGGATAGCCGATATCTGGACCGTTCGGACTGGCGAGCCGTTGCCAGTAGCCACAGATTCTGAAGGCGGAAAAGCAAGTCAGAAGCTGCTTCCGAAGGGAGTCGCGAGGGAAATGACCCAACTTGGGACCTTGGACGCCTACCTGACAGAAAACAGGGCCAGGGACCCACTGCTGCCACTTCCACGGACAACTACTACTGCGCAGCACACCGTACAGAACCAGGCAATTCAGTCGCCAGATGCTTCAAATGCGGACACTCGGCGCAGCGTGCCGACACAGCTGCCTTCAGCCTCCTCGGAGCTTTCACGCTCTTCGGATATGCGCGCGACACGGAAGCGGCAAAGGTCTGAGGACCAAGGAACAGTCTACGCCGACAATGACTCTCGAACCACCCGCATCACTCCGGACACATTGCCGCATCGTGGGCACGAACCAGCGGTCAAGCAAGAATTGCTGAGCGCTGCCATTCAGCAGAGTAGCGGCGATCGCTCGGAACCAATAGCATTAGACAGCGACGTCGGCGAGACATGGGATTCTTTCCTCTACGGCTCCTGGCAAGGCAACCCGAACAAGGATGGCGAGCTCCAGGAAGTCATCACAGACTACAGTCGCAGCACCGGAAGCACCATGGTGGTGCCAGACATCGCCACGCTGCGCATCGCGTGGCGTCAGCGTGCTCGAGGCCACCGAGTTGACGAAACGAGCGCGTGGATCCATTGGGAGCGGATGTGCATGCGGCGCCAGACTGCTACGATCGCTGCGGTGCAGACCGGATCAGCTGCACGCCCCGCGAGGCAGCCACGTGTGAAGATCGAAAAGCAGGAGGTCGACCTCACGGAAGACGACTGACTGACGATTGTGGGAGATAAAAGCAGTGCGAGGCTGAAGTATAGGCCGCTGAAGACAGGGAGTAAGGAGAGGTCTTCAACGTCGCAGTGGCAGTATGCCGAAGCATCGCAAGCGATGCTGCAACGCAGCATCACTACGAAGACACAACGTTCCTGCGAGACCAGAGACGACGCGGGTATGCTGATCGGAAGACTGGGCGATGGATAATCTGAGCGGGTCTGCAGGAAAAAGCGAAGCGATGAAGCAGGTATCGTGGTGACCCGAAAGCAAGCCAACCGAGTACTGTGCCCGTTTATGCCCTTACCATCGTATCTCCCATGTTCCGCGTTAGTTTATAATTAGTTTACACGTGTCCGAGCGCTGGTGCAGATCAGACGCCAAAGCCGTTGCGAAAAGACCCTGGCGCCACCTACTCGCTTATCTGAGTGACCGAACTATCTGATCGAGACTTCTCAGAACTAACCACAACGCACTTTCGTAGTCAGGATGCTGCTCTGCCGACACGACCATGGGGATAGACTCCAAGTTTCCATCCATGACCTACGGAAGGTGGCCACCTTGCGAGGAGTCCAATGTCCCTGCAGTCTGTCGCGTTTCGGACTCTACCGCAAGCCACGTGAGGTTTGACAGCTGAGATGTGGGTAACGGTCGAGACCGGACTTCGCTCATCAGGCCTGGATGGTCTAGGCCGCTGTTATGTGGAAGTGCTGGACACCCGGCCAAGGTGAACATGATCTCACCATTATCGTGCGATCGACACTCTCTAAATTGATACGCCTCGAAATCGATTCAAAGGCGCAATGCAGTCGGTCTACGCAGCACCTAGTGCTCCATACTACGTGGAAAAGAAGGAGGCTGCCGAAGAAGTGCGTCCGGTGTCCAACGACCTTGATACAACAAACGCGCTCCACGAACAGGAGAACACGAGCTGGAGCCCTGGCTTTCTAAGTCGATTCCCGTGAGCCATGATCCCATTTACTAGCAAGCCTGTATGCGGTCCCTGACGGTGGTGCTCTACAGTTGGCTAGGTCTTGGAGCTCTATTCCTCGTGCTCGTGTGCCTCGCAGGCAACGTAGCCGTGCTCACTGTCTCAGATGGCAAGATCCAGGGCGAACAATCATGGAAGGAACTCTACCACGACGGCTTGACGAAAGGCCGCTGGCCAAAGCAGATCCGGCCTTCTGTCATTGTCACGATCCTCAATAGCGCAGCAAACCTTGCTTTCTCCCTTGCTATCGCTAATGGCGTTGCTATCGCTTGGTGGAGGAAGGCACTGAAGGGGTCTACTATCGAAGACCTGCATGATTCGTGGAACTTCAGCTCTAGCGTGAAGGCTGCAGCACTCTCTGCCGTGACTTTCAAGGGCTTCAATACCATCGCCCTGGCTGCGCTGATTGCAAAGTGTGTTTCCTCCTGCTCCATTGACCAGATCCTCCGCGAGCCAGAAAGCGCTTCAACACCTGGCTCCAGCATTTCTGGCTCGCAATGCTGCGCGTGTTGCGTTCCTAAGTGGTCATCAAGGGAGGGCCTCGCACTGCGACTTTCAACGACTGGTAGCAAATCTTGACTGGGTGGGTAAGCGCTGACGTTGCTTTGCCACAAATGTACCATCATCGACGGGATTCTTCTACAATCTGCCACCGTCACAGCAATCGCCGCAGATCCGCCGACCACGCAACATGATGTTCGTTCTTGGGCTAACACAACAATGCCTGATACGTCTTACAAATCAATTAACACGAACAGCGTACACACCAATACTTTCCTTGCTGACGATGTGTCTATATGGAAGCAAAGCCCGCGGACATTGCCCTACGTCGGCTTTGATGGATGCGAGGACGCCACCTGCTTCACTGAGATTCCGGGTCCTGGGTTCGAGTTCGACTGCTCCGTGCCAACGAAGACAGCTACGAACTATGTAGATTTGAAGGTAAGTACTTGCTGTGAGGTCGAAAACGACGGAGAGGTAGCTAACCATGCGAATGCACAGCCTGAAGATGTGTCTATCACCACTCCGGACGGCCCTACTGGTACGACTATTGAGAAACCGGGAGTCAATGTGTTCAGTATCGAGTTTGGTAGGCAGTACAGCAAGGCTTTGGATGAAGACGACTACACAAAGGGATTTACATCTGGATTACTCCTGCTTAATGTACTATACGCCCAAGCCAACGACGTCGGCTTCTCATTCTCCACAGACGGCAACCCCGATTATTCAAATTACTCTGGCTGTCCCGGTTACGTATACAATCAGTCATGTGTACTTCATCCAGCGGTCATAGGATATCCCGTTATGGCTCAAGCCTACAATGGATCACGCAGCGTCCGTGCTATCACGCTGACCACCAAGGATGCTGGGGCCCTGCCGCTGCCATTCGATATAGATGCGAAGCAACAGAAAGGCTTCCGTGTAATCGAAAGAGCCAATGTATGGGAGGTCGGAGATGGTTCTAGCCCCATCTCGCGACTCGGTGGACTCTGGAACGAATTTACTACACTATTTGCCGGGCAAGCAGAACTGAAAAGCACCATCGATCAAGGCTTCGAGCTCACGCCGTCAGGCAATGCTCAGGAGTACGTTTTGAACTCTCCAGTTGGCACGCTGCTCGACACTGACACGGGCCGATGTGGTCACTGGATGAGCGACCCAATGAACCCCGACAACTCACGGAGAAATACACAGAGTCTAGTAGCCATGATCAATGAAATCATGTAAGCTTCCGAATCTCCGCTAAGCGCTCGAGTGGTCTCGAGAACTGACAGTGTGAACATGCAGGTTCCTAGTTGCCACTGACGCCAGCGGTACCGATCCCAACTCAGCGCACCAGTACAACACCGTGCAAGCCACCATGTACACCGAGAGCATTCACTACAATACCCGCTTCCTCTACGTGATGGGCGCCATCATCTCGACGGTGGTGTGCGTCCTGAGCGTCCTGCCAACATATTGGGGTAAGTAACGCTACACTCGCCTTCTCTACGCGCATCAGCTACTGATCCATCGTGAAAAACAGGCTACTGGCAACTCGGCCGCAAAGTCAGCCTCGGACCGTTCGAGATTGCCCACGCCTTCCGCTCGCCCATGACCGCTAGCGCGGCAAACGCAGATATCGACCAAGTGTTGCAACAGGTCGGCCACCACCGCGTGCAGTATGGTCAAATCGTCGCTGGCGATGCAAGAGGTGTTTTTGGAGTTGCGGAGCCTGAGTACGTGGCTGGGTTGCAGGGCACTGCAGGAAAGGATTTTCGGGCGAGGGTTTTCCGAGGGAGACGAGAGTAGAAGCCGAGTGTGGGATGTGCTTCTTGTACTGCGATCTACTTGCGGCGACAATTCTAAAGTCGTGTAGGGAATGAGATCTGAGATGACTACTGCCGCTCCTCGAGCTCTGCCTTGCCCATCGTTAGGCTACACTGCGCCAGCCGACCATAGTCGCCTGTATCACAAGTCCTTCTTAGCAATCTTGCTGTATTTGTTGCGAAGCAGGGGTCCATACTAAGGCCGTGTTAGTGAATGTCAGGTCAATGATCAGGAACCGAAGGGCTTGCCTTGTACAGCACAAACGGAATCGGAATGAACGCAATACTGATAAACGCCAACACCGAGCTCGCCCACCCGACTCCGAGCTTCGTGTAAAACGCATTTGCGAACAGCGGGAAGCCCGCGCCAAAGCTAGCTCTCATGAGATCATTCCCCGCAAGTACACTCGGGATGTGATTAGGATACGCGTCGGGGAGATAGTTGAGAATGGCCATAAACAAGAGGAAAGCGCCCATGGAGAACCAAGCGCTGCCGATGATGGGCATGATCCAGTGGATATCGGGGCTGGAGGACCAGCCGAACCAGAAGAGGCAGCTGGGAGTGCTGTCAGTCGAAGCATAAGGTCCTCAGGAGGGAAACAGCGACTTACATCGGGATGAAGAACGCCCCAACAAAGCAAGGTATCAAACGCTTCTCCGGGTATATCTCTCCGTTCTCATCAAATTGCGGCTCAAGGTATCTATGCATCCACCAGAAGAACGGAGGGACAATGACCAGAGCGCCCACCAGTAATCCCAGATAAGCCAGTCCAAGCTGTCCGAGTGTGAAGCCGTGCATCCCGATGAACACAATAGGGAAGCTCTCAAACCATATGTACAACAGGCCGTAGATAAGTGCGATGTATAGATTCAACAGGAACACCATCGGCTCCGTGAAGTTCAGTGTGAAGGGGTGGATGAGCGTCATGTTCAGGATGTCGCGTGTGGACATGGCTTGGGCGTCGATCTCAGGCTTGGACATGAGTTTCGAGTTGCCGGTTCGGGCGCGGAGTCGGCTGGCGCGGCGGAAGAGAATGTTGCTTGCGCTTGTTTCGGGGAGGGCGAAGAAGAGGACGATGAGGCAGGCGCCGCCGATCCACATGAGCGTGTAGATCTGTATTGCTGTCAGTATATTGTCCATATCGCAAATTGAAGTGGAACCAGCTCACAGGCCACTCCCAGGAAGCTCGAAAGGTGCTGGTGATGGGACCATACTCCGTGACATAGCCACCGATCACAGGGCCAAGCGCAGGTCCACACACGGCAGCAACGCCCCAAATTGCGATTGCATACGTCCTCTTTGCCGGCGTGTACAGATCAGCACAAGTAGCGCCTCCAGTCGCAAGCACAGGAGACCCGAAAAACCCAGTCAGGAAGCGCATGACCATGAGCATGCCAAAGCTGCTGGATCTCGCCGTGGGCCCTTGCAGAGCCACAAAGACTGCGAGTGTAGCGATGTAGACTGGCATGCGGCCGATGTAAGGTACCTCTGACATCGGACTCCAGATCATGGGTCCGAGACCGTAGCCGAGAACGAAGAGAGTCAGACCGAGGATTGCTGCGACGGTTGACACGCCGAATGTTTCGGATACGGATTCGACGGCGGGTGCGTAAATGGAGGAGCCGGAGTAGATGGAGACGGTCAACAGACAGATCTAAGAAATGGACACATCAGTAATTAAGCGGCAATCCCAGAGTGTGACGACCCACCTCTGCTGTGACTAGGAACTTCTTCGCAGTGGACCAGTTCATCGGATTCTCTACGAGTCACATTAGTACCTGTATCACTTGAGAGGCTCTCGGTGCATTTGTGTAGACGTACCAGGATCGTTCGGTCCATACCAGTCGACAAGGTTTTCGTTGGCATGCTTCTCAAGCTCTGGCAGGTCGGTCGAATCTGAGTCTGGTGCGCGCGATGGATACTCGTTCTTCTCGATCACGTTCGCAGAGTCGTATGGCGATGGCACATCGGTCCTCTCCTCGTCGTATTGGAAGATACGCTTTCGCGTGAGCAGTCGGACGAGCTGCCCGAAGGCAGTGTCGCGTATTAGGGCAGACATGAGGGCGATTTCGAGAATAAGGAAAGCAGAATTGGGAGGACAACCAAGCCGATCAAAGAGCGCGGTACTTGAGAGTATGGTACAGAGCGTGCAAAGGACGGGCCTGATCGAGAGAAATGGCCTACTTATCTGTATAGCGTCGGAGCGTCCTCCTGTCCTCCATCGTGAGCCCTTGACTACGTAGCAGCCACCGTCACAGATCGAGTCGGGGATACGGTGGCAACCAGCATCTTGGGCTTCGCTGCGAGCGTGAAGGATTGAGACATACGGATCGACGTTGAGACATTCATACTCCGAAGTGAGGTTGCGAAGAACGAGACGAGGACCGTGCGCTCGGGCAGGATTTAGACTTTTCGGGGCGGACTTTGATTCTGGCTTACATCATGGATCTCTGCTTAGGCAGCTATCCTTGCTCGATCGTGCTCGATCTAGACACGCAGATCTAGGTACGCGAGCATCATGTATGCGATGCAGTCCCGGAGTATCGGGTTGTCGGCCGCACAAGACTGTCCGCCGTGATTTCGCATCAGCGAGCAGATGTGGCGAGCGAGATCGCCATTGCTTGGCCATGTGCTCGGTACTGTGGCTTCATATATGAATAGGGGAACTGGGAAGAGCTGAGAGTGTGGCAATGGAGATTGGATCTGGCAAAGCTAAGGTACAGCCGCAGGAGCCGGCGAAGAGACTTGCATGTCAAGCATGCCAGCGAAGAAAGGTGCGGTGCGATCGCGAACTACCTTGTTCCACATGCCGGGCCAGTGGCAAACCATGCATCCCAATCGCTAATCAGCGCATTCCTCGAGGACGTGCTGGCGGGCGGACGAAGAATGAGAATTTGCATGAGCGTATCGAAAGGCTCGAAGGGCTCATCAAGACGTACTATCGACATCAAAATTCGTCTCAAGGCACACTCGCAAGCGCGAGTACGGAAACACCCACGGCGCTTCAGCCTGCTGGCAATTACCAATTTCTAGGCACTTCCTTCTGGGCATCACTACAGGATGAGCTCGAACAACTGGAGACAGATCTGGACGATGGGCGATCCGTCAGCCTCACGGACGACCTGAACAATGCCTCGCCCGAGGCAGAGAGAGGCATTTCGCGTGGCGGCACAGACCCTATATTTGGCACCACACCAGGCTCTGATGCATTACGACCGCCGCTGCCTATGCTAAGCGCTCACCTGAGCAGAGTCTACTTCAGAAATGTTGATCCGATATTCAAGGTCCTTCATGCACCTTCAGTACGCGCGCACATCGAGGAAGGTTTGCCGTACCTCGACTACAGCCGAGGTCATGGATCTGTGGCTGCACTTGTGTATGTCATCTACTACGCTGCAGTATGCACAATGGATGAAGAGGAGTGTGCAAAGACTCTCTGGCAGCCCAGGGCTCAGGCTGTGGATCACTTCCGAGAGATGGCCGAGGTCGCTTTAGCACGGGCAGACTATATTGTCACCGAAGATCTGACCACGCTACAAGCGCTCGTGGTATTTCTGGTGAGTGTGGGTCACAAGTGACGACCAAACCGATGACTGACATGATCCAGGCCCTTCAACGTCAGGAAGATCACTCTCGGCGAACCTGGACTACAGCTGCAGTCGCTGTCCGGATAGCACTTGCCATCGGTCTTCAGCGGCAAGCGACAAGACATGATATTTTCGACACACAGCAGAGACGTCGGACGTGGCATGCGCTGTGTATCCTGGACCTCAATCTCGCAGTAGACCTAGCGTCTGACCGACTGATTGCGCCCGAGAGATCCGTGGTATCACTGCCCATGAACATCAATGACTCCGATATTGCATTTGGCAGCGCAGAGATCATCCTGCCGCGGACTGGGTGGACAGACATGTCGTTCTCGCTCATGTTACAGGAGATAAGCAAGAGGGCACACCGCGCGCATGCTATTAACTCGGAGCTATGGGAGCAGAGACAGGAAGTCATACATACGCTGGACGAGACAATACAGCAAAGATATCTGGATCATTGCGATCCGGAGAATTCCTTGCAAGCCTTCACCATCGCCGTCGCGCGCAGTACGCTCGGTGCTTGCCGCTTGCACTCGCTGCGAGGGACGTCAGAGCCCATCACACCAGGCCCGCTACCTTCTGTACATTCGGACAATTTGTTACTGATTGCTGTCGACACGTTGAGTTATTCTCGGGAATGTCATACCGATGCGAGAATGGCAGGCTGGAGATGGGCTCTATGGACACAGGACACACTGGCACGCGATTGCTGTCTCCTTCGCAGCGATGACGACCATAACCACAGGAGCCTTGGCGGATCGCGCCTGGGAGGTTGTAGAGCCCAGTTTCCAGCACCTTATGGCTGTCGATGGCGGCGGGCAACGCGGACAGATGTGCAGACCGCTCGAGAAGCTTGCGCATCGAGCACGCAAGGCAAGGGCGGCAGCTATGGGCGTGGAACACGGTCAGCCGGGTAGTGCGCAGGATGCACTGCAAGCGGACAGCTATTCGACAAACACCGATTCGCTGTACTACTCGCCCATACAAGTGGAAGATTGGGGCTTGTTGAGCGACTTCTCCGTACC
This sequence comes from Oleoguttula sp. CCFEE 5521, assembly GCA_036872775.1. NCBI lineage: Eukaryota > Fungi > Ascomycota > Dothideomycetes > Mycosphaerellales > Teratosphaeriaceae > Oleoguttula > Oleoguttula sp. CCFEE 5521. The sequence goes on along the minus strand of JAVRRP010000269.1, from coordinate 12,622 downwards.
TTTCTTCGATGGCACAGGACCACAGTCATGATTGCACGGTAAACTCTGGAAGGAGCAAGCTTCTCGCCAACAATTACGTAGAGCTGCCGCAGCAAAGCTGAACCCGGATCAGAAGACTTTCCGAAATCCATGTGTCCTGATGAGTCTTTATCTCACCCGGCTAACATTCCTCAAGCCCACGACCGGCAGCGAGCGGTAGATTTCCCTCGAATCCCAAATGTCTCAAGCGTCGGAAGTATGCTGTTTCTCGTAAGTTCTGGCATTACTTCCTTGTTTCGCTTGCCCTTCTGTTAGCCTGCACTGTATTGACAATCGTTCAATGAGCTTTCTCTGCACCCGAGACAATGTTTTCGAAACAAGCCTTGTCATGCTACTATCTGTTATCCTGGCACGCATATGATGGGCCGGATTGCCACGATCTGGCCTTCCTTCACATCGTGCGTCGCTACCCACTGCCATCAGCATTCCTTGGCAGAATGGAAGTCAAGCAACACGACGACTCCGCTCCTCCTCAGATGAGCGCACTCATCGCATCGGTCCGTACTAGGCTATCCGCTGCCTTCGAGAACGATTTGGAGATCTTGCGCCTGGTTGAAGACCATAGCATCGAGGAATGTGATGGCATCCTTGCCCTTATCGATCATATCAGCACGATCCTGTCACAAGTTGAGACGAATTGCGAGAAAGCAGAGTGGATCGCCGATGCAGATGTGATGGATAGAGCGATAGTCATGATGGCATTGGATGAGCTGAAGGAGGGAATCAGAGACCTGCCACGGGACACGAGGCTCACTGTAGTGAAACGATTCCAACAGACCCTTGATGATGAGGCGCACAAATCGGCGGGAGTAGCAAGTAGTCCTGTGGACGTATCAAAGGCAGACGAGGTGACAACTCCAAATGCCGGGGCTGACCTCATCGATTGCTCAATCAGCGACACCGCCGAGAAAGCGCTCACGACGCCCGTGCTACGACTTGCTGGAAGTCAGGCTGATGCTGTGCCTGCTGATGGCACTGGAACTACCGCGCAAGATACATCGATCACCTTAGCTAATTGCCGATATCTACTCATCTGTATGTCATGCTGCGTGCTACAGAGAGATTCAATTGACCACTGACAAACGCGTAGGCATTGCGATGACGATCGTCTCGGTGTACCTGTTGCAGCAGATGCCGAAATGAGAGGCGCCCGTGTGGCCTTGCCATACAGGACGCTCACAGGCAATGATGGGCCTGATTCAGATGAAGCGGGAATGGAGTCGTGGAAGTATGCGCTACGATCTTGTATGTGGCTAGGCCGGTGTAGCGGAGCTCGACCTTAATAAGCTTAGCATAGATTGGCGAAGGGAATTGCGTCTTGGTGCGGCGTGATGTCAATCATCAGCAAGGAATGTCTCGGTTCCTGTCCTCCTCTACCTTTACGAATTGTCTCCCAGCTCATGCGAGGGACAGGAACGAACGTTCGCCCGCTGCGAATCCAGCACCTATCCGCAGCGGACGTACCCAGCACAAACGGTCTTGTTTGCTGTCCTCCAGCTTTGATACAGAGAGACACTAAGACTCCCTTCTTCACACACAACAACACATCTAGTCCCTCTTGTTTCGCGTGAGTGAACTCCCCACATACGCGACTGCCCGCATAGCTCACTGACGTCGATAACACAGTATCCGCCACCATGGACGAAAACATCAGTTTCACAGACTTCGAGGCCCACATGCGAGCAGAGATTGAAAGGACCCTCCAAGCCTTCAACAAGGTCCGCACCGACGCCAGATTCACCGACGAAGCCATGGTGCACATCGCCAACCACGTTGCCCACGTGGCAGAGTCTGTGTGTCAATCCTGGCGCGAGGAGGGCGACGAGTCTTATATAGGGGTGGGACATGTTAAGTCGGCACTACGGAGAGACCAGTCTACTACGGGGGATTTCCTGGGTCATGAGACTGGGCGAGCCCAAGGGTCCAACTTTAAGCCAGTGCAGGTGGCCGACTGCCTTGCGCTTCGCGAGCAGATCTTGGGTAAGCCGAACGGACGGGGAAACAGCCCTTCGCAGGCAGCTGACATATAGCACAGGAAATGCGGCGGTGCTGTTCAGCCAGCACAGCAAGCTCGACCTCCTCGTGAAGTCATCCGCCGACAAGATCATCGCCTTCACCGTGTACAGATCGCAGGACAATACGGATCCGCAAGTGCTGTTCAGGAGCGCCGCCAGCAAATCCGACTTTGCGGCTCTTCAATCGCTCGATGAGAAGGTGAAGGTGCTGGTGGCGAAGCGCTTCATTTGAGAGACTTGCGCTGGCAGATGTGTGGCTACATCAAGGTAAGCAAACGTTGACGCATTGGACGTGGGCGTACAGGATGTGGCTGAAGCCATCGAGGAAGTCTACCAGTTGAAGGTCATGGTGGCCGACCACTTCGAATGAAGGCTACGGATCGGAGCTTGCGTTCTTCGCCGGAGGAGGTGAGACTGTGGATGATCCTGCCATATAGGGCGTCTAGTCGTGTTGTCGGAGTGAAGGCGTCCGTGGGCAGTACAATAGCATGTGACAATGCCGATCATTCAGTCACATGCCACTCTTGACCACTTCTACCTTCACTTCCACTTCGTTTTAACTTGACCCAGCTCTTGACCCCAATACTTTACGACGACACCCAACATTGCAAACATGGTAAGTGTCTGCACCGCATTCTGCCATGCAGCGTTCAATGCTCACATGCTTCACAGGCCTATGCGATGAATCCCGACCTCCGCCTCACAGAGTTCGGCCACACCACCAAACACCTCGTCGACAAAGCTCTCCAAGCTGCTGTCGACACACTCGACCGCGATGAGTGGGATCCCTGCAGCGACGACGCCACCAGACTGCTTGGAGCGCACGTTGCGCTCATCATGGAGAAGGCCATGATCACCTCCCGCGACAGCCATCTTCAGGACATCGTCTGCGACTTCGACATGCAAAAGGCGATCGACGCGGTGGAGCATGGGCCCACTGAAGAGCAAGCGCCAGGGAGAGAGGCGGCGAGGGCAGCTTCGGTGGCGAAGGCCAAGAACGGAGGGAAGGTGGGCGGGGACGCTGCGGTGCTGAGGGAGCAAATCCTTGGTAAGCGCTTGTCCATCCGTGCGGTAGCAGTAACAGCAAAGCTAATTCAGATCACAGCCAACGCGCGCGCGCTGGTTGAGGTGCACGACTCAGGCTATGGACGCAAGGCGGCGTTCACCGAGCTCGTGCTCAAGTCTGTCGGGACTTCGACCACCGCCATGGTCGTGGGAAAGACATCCCAGGGTGCGTCTATGGATTGCCTTGCAGAAGGCGCTGCTTGCGAGTCGGATCTGGCTGCGCTGCAGTCGCTTGACCGTAAGCTGAAGGGAGACGTCGCCAAGCAGTGGAAGTGAGTGCCAGACTCGGTATGGCGCAGCCTCGCTGCGGGAGTGATAACGCATGAAAAGGGCCTTTTGGCGCTGTGCAGGGAACAGAGGCGTCCGTGAGCTGTACAATAGCACGTGACAATGCAGATCAATCGATCACATGCCGTGTGTTCGAATGGCTTGTACTTCAACCTTTGCTCACCTTTCTCTCAACCTCCAACACTCACTCACCAACAACTCTCCACAATGTCTTCCTTCACCGGCAAAACGTTAAGTGTCAATACATATTATCATGCTTGCACCGCCATCATCGCGCAGTCACACTGATCACATCCCGCAGACCGTGATATACCCCATGGACCCCGACTTCCGCCTCACCAACTTCGGCCACGCCGTCAAAGAGGCCATTCACAAAACCCTCCAAACCGCCGCCGAGAACCAGCAGTACGCTAGAGACGACTCAGACTTCGCCGAGCCGCACTTCACCGTAGAGGCAACTAGGTTCATCGGCGCGCATGTCGCTCTGCTCGTGGAGAAGTGTCGCCAGGAATGCATCGACAGCGGCGAGGATTACATTCTGGATGTAAATGCTGAAGAGGCGCTGGACTCGGTGATTGCCGAGTCTCAACCCGTGCGCACGAAGAAGCAGAAGGCTTTGATGCCGGCGCCGGCGAAGGAGGTCCAGAAGAAAGAGGCGAAGACAGGCGTGGAGCAGAGTAATGATATGGCGGTGTTGAGAGAGCAGATCCTCGGTAAGTGATCCTTGTCATGTTGAGGCTTGCGGCAGCAACACTGAACCAGGTACCAGCCAACGCCCGCGAGCTCTTCCCGCCACAAGTCCCGATCAATGCTCCACCTGGGGTGCGCACCACCGACCTACTGCTCCGCGCGAGGGGCAATCAGGTCATCGCCTTCATCCTCAGCAAGCATTCCATGTGGCCTGAAGGCGCGACCTCGTTCCACGGCGCCGCCTGTGCTTCGGATCTTGCAGCTTTGCAGTCTCTGGATCGCATGCTGAAGGAGCTGATGGCGGAGCAGTGGACTCGACCCGCTTGAGTTGCATCACCTAAATGATGTCGAGGCGATGCGCACCAGGCTGTTCGTGGACCTCCATACGGTATCAGTTACATGGGCCTTCTCCAGCTTCAGGGTCAGCACGCAGTCATGTAACGGTACTGATGCAGGGACACATCGAATTTGGAGGCTATGAGAGCATGGTGCAAGAAGTAGCATGGTGGGTAAAGAGAGCAGACACATACTCAGCATAGCCATTCCCCCAACGCCTCGCTAATCTCAGTTCGCCCAACATCCTCCCATCTTCGGTCATCCTCAACCCTACTATGCCCCATCCGTATCACCCTCACCTCAAATGCAGGCTCACCCCTTCCCCGGACTCAACGGCCGATTGAACCCTCCCACGCGATTCATGTACTGCCTATACTCCGCCTTCTTCACCTTACTCACAGCATAATTCCGATCGTTCCCCGGCACCTTCGTGTTCTTCGTACTCTTAAACCCCTGGAAACCCATCAACCGCTGCATTGCGGCCTCCTCGTCCTCGTCAGAAGGTGGGTCGTCCATGACAAGATCGGGGGTTGGCTTGACTTCCTTTCCAGCTGAGGGCTTCGGGGCGTTGCCATTCTGTCGAGGCTGTGAAGGTGCTTGGCGTGAGTTTGGGCGAGGAGGTTCAGGTTGCCGGGGATGGGAAGTTCGGGCGTTGTTGCCTTCGTGATCGTTCATGTGGTTTGCGCCGCCTCTGGGGCCGCCTCTTCCTCCTCTGTCACCGCCACGGCCGCCTCGATTACTCTGTCCTCGGCTGCTTGCCATGGGTGATCGATCGCGTCTGCGCTCGTCGGCGCGCTCTTTGCGTGGGGAGCGGGATCGATCTCGTTCTACGAATTCATTAGCATAGGGTTTATTGGCGCGCGAGAGTGCAATCTTACCGTATCTGGGCTGATGCGTTCGTTGATCATCGCGACGACCACCTCGATCATTTCGCGCGCCGATGCGATCCATAGTGGAGAAGATGTGGAGGGTATTGTTTGCGGCACAAGCAAAGATGGACATGAAGTTCACATGCAACAATGTTAGTCAGCCTTCGAGGTCTTGGCATTCCCTGCTACGTATGTTCCATGGCCCTCACTCCACTTCGTGCATAAACCATGTAAGGCGAGCAACGATGAGCTGACAGCCCTATCAAACGCCGCGAGCGGCTCATCTCAGATCCTAGCAGCCATGGCTCCCCCACCACCCGACCCCTCCACCCTACCCTCCTGGGAGGCAGCATTCGCCCACCCTCTCCCCGTAGTCCGATCTCTACACACCCAACTCACCTCCCAGATCTCCTCGAATCGCGAGAAACTCCGATCTCTAGTTGGCTCGTCATACCGCGATCTGCTGTCAACAGCCGAGAAGATCATTGAGATGGAGACCCAGATCAGGACTGTAGAGAGTAATCTGGGGAAGATAGGGAGGGGTTGCGATTCAAGGATCGTTACTGGGAGGATTGGAGGGGAGAGATGGGATGGAGGACGGGATAGGGAGTGGGGACGATTGGAGACGATTGCGAGGGTCAAAGTTGCGAAGGGAGGGATTGAGGCTGTAGGAAGGATCGTGAGAAGGGGTGGAAATGCGTTGGTCGCGGCGAAGGTGCTTGGCGTGGTGAGGTTGCTGCTCAAGAGTCTCGATGGCTCTGAGGTCCATGAGCTACTGATGAAGGAGCTCGGCAGGAGGGTCACAGCACTGAAAGGCAAGCTATTACGGCATATCGACAGTGTGCTCGTCAAGCCTGGGACCGAGCGTGGAGAGCTGGTGAAGGCGCTATGCGCATATGCCATGATTACTAGCTCAAACCAGAGGGACGTTCTCCAGCACTTCCTGGAGCTCAGGCTCGAGGCTTTGGAGACGAAGTCACAAGACCCTTCCCAAGCTACTGTCCTGGAGATGCTAGAGCTGTACAGCAATACGATACTCGAGGCTCGTGATGCATTTACTCGTTGTCTCGCCGAAGGACTTGCGCAGTTGTCGAAAGCAGCTCTGCTCCAAGACGCCGAAGTCTCGTCCCTGACAGAGCTGGGTCTCGATGTCCACGGCCGCTGGATCCCCGAAAATATCCGGACGTACACTTACTCCACGTACAGCACCTCCATGGCGACTAGCGATGTAGACAAGGGACTCCAAGCCTGGTCCAGCGAGGTGCAAAGGCTCATCATGCAAACTGTAACGGCCAGCTTAGCGGCGCAGACTAACATCAAAGCTGTGCTAGACTTCAGACACGCAGTCTTGATGAAGTTCTTCGTCGTCAGCGTTCAGACACGGGACGAAAACCCGTCTTCGATGTTCGATAAGCTGCGAGCGGCAATCTCGATGCGGACGAACAGGCTACTCGCACAAGCTACACAGCTACAGCTCGAGCTCACTGAACCTGGGAAATTTGTTGCTGACACCCCTCAGCCATCCGTCTGGACGCTAGCAGCAAAGTCTCTAGACTCCACGAATGGCGCAGCGGCGCTCCGCAAAGCTGTCATTGACCATAGACATGGCCGCGATGAGCATGTACAACGAGTCCACAGCTCACTCGCTTCATGGTCCGCTCGAATTGAGGAGCACTGGGCTGTCATCGCCACCATGCGGACGACGAAATGGGAGACGGATGATCTGGACTTCGACCTTGATGATGTAGGCTATGAGGGTGATGCTGAGCTGCGCGCTCTGCTAAACAAGGACGATCCGCGGTCTGCCGAGGAGAGGCTACGCTTGGACACGACTGAAGCGTTGGGTGCGGCGTACAAGCAGATTGCGGGTGCTGCGAAAGACGGTGACAACGCAGCATACTGTCTACGTGTGCTGCGTGAGCTAGAAGCGCGGACCAGAGCGCTTGGATCTCGTGTTAAGGACGGCCCCTCTCTGGACGCCTCACTACACGCGTCTTTGTACGAAGCCATCGCGAAGCAGGCATGCGAGCATCCTTTGCGCGAGTACCGAGCTGCGCTGGAGAACGCGACGCAAGTCGTCAGCATACTCTGGGACGGCACGCCTGCTCTGCCTGTGCAGCCTTCACCCACGACGTTCAAGTTCTTGACAGCGCTGCAGAGGAGTATAGCGGGTATGGGCGAAGACTTGTGGAGTCGCGACGCTGTTGACGCCGTGCGGAGACAGGTCGGTGCAGCGTTGGCGGAGAGCCTCGACGAAGGTGATCTGGCCAAAGACAATGTCGAGGATGAGGCCAAAGCTGCGCCGGACGCTGAGGCTCTGGCTGCCGAAGGAATACACGACGGGAGTGAGAAGAGTTCTGAGCTGGAGCCTTCGGCAGCTGAGGCAACGCAACGCCTCTTCGACATCCTCTACCTCCAGCTCCCTCTCACGCACCCATCAGACTCCGCTAACCCCCTCGACAAAGCTCGCATAGTTCTACAGTCCCGCGCACAGCTCGACGGAGCGGCACAGCAGCGCCTTCAAAAAAGCGCAAAGGAGTACTGGAAACGCACCTACCTTCTGTTCGGATTATTAGCCGCGCGAGAGCAGTAATGCCGCGTTAGCTTAGCATAGATAGCATGCACAACCAGATTATGGGTGCCTACCGTAAAAGCGCTCGGCAGTCAGTCTTTGCATGTGTTCTAGCGCTTCTAGAGTCACTGTGACGAGTACCACGTGGAGCGTCAGCGCCTATGCGCGTGAAGCGTCAAGGGGGCGTGTTGGTGGTGTGTAAGTAAGCGCTCAGGGCTTTGCTGCTTTTGACCGGCACTGTCTCGATGGATGCTCGATGTAGAAGGCTTCTGAAGTCATTGTCCATCACATGTGGTATTCGCAAGAGTTGTACAGTTCTATTGCATGGGTGGTACGGAGGTACAACGTCCTGACCGTCGCATTGGGAACATGCACCGCATGCATGGGCTGGACTATTCTTGGATGGTGAGTTGTGGCACAGTAATAATTGTTACCTATTTAATGAAAAGCCATTATCGCAACATGACTGTCGGCGCAGATGCATGCGTACTACAAGCAATCCAGTATTCGCAGATGATATCGCAAATGCCGATGCCAACACCACGCGACTCTCAAATGTGACAGACTGTCATACAAAAACCCAAATCCTGCGCTCGCTTCCCAAACCCCCGGCCCCGGTCCCCTCACCAATGATCTGCAGCAAGCCCCTGTTCGGGATGCCGCCAGGGCATTCGATAGTTCCCGCATGTTTCAGCTACAGCATGGTGTCCTCTAATTGGTCAGAGCAGGCGACACGAATGAATATCTTGTGTCGGATGGAGCAGGAGGAAAGACTTTTTGAGGGAAGGAGGGACCTGGGGTATGGCGTATGTATTGGAAGGAGTGAGGGGCGCGGTATGGATATTGGGATGAGCGGGTTGGAGTGTCGGAGGTGTTGGTACGCGACATGACGAGGAGGGATCTTCAAGTGTGAGGGAGTGACAGGCGGGGATGATCGGTCTGGGGGATTCGCGTATGTTGTGCATCGAATGCGATCCTATGTCGGTGATAGCTCTCGAACTGTGCAGGTAGCCATCGGTGCAGCATCAAGCTGACGCCTTTCACATGCATATTCGAGTGCAAGCATTCGCAGCAGATTGGTTGGACAGGCGCTGCTTGGCGGGTGTCGCAGGAGCTGGCCTCGACGAATTCTCGTCCATGCCCCGGATTGCGAAACATGGCCCATCAAGATGGCTTCAGCTAGCGAGCCGACCACGTTTCATGCCGCACCCTGCCCCTCGCACTCCCTTGCAATTCTCACACACCTTGTTGTCTGATATACACCTGCCGTCCATCTGCCTTGCTGTGTTGTTGTGACTGTGAACGACGATACTGACAGAGAAGTTCATCACATCGAATTTCGAAGACAGCATTTCGAATACCCGCCGAGAAGGGTCGAGGTACAGTAGCGCCGCCCTAATCGGAAGCCCGATCTGCACAGCACGCGAAAAGAGTGGAGAGAGCCCAGCAGCCAGCATCCAGCTTTCCCAGCACAAAGGCCCGCCGTGCTGTCATCGAGATACACCTATACAGATACAATCATGTCAACAGCTGTAGCCGCACCACCGGCCACGACGGGCGCGCTCGAACGCAACATCTCACCACGGCGCTTCGCGACACTTCTGCCTTCCACCACATCCGCGCCGCCTGCGATTGTTGCTGCGCCGCCTGCTGTGAGGTCGAGAGCGAGGAGTAATGGGAGTGCGTCTTCGGGGGAGCAGAGGACGTCTGAGGAGCGCGTGACGGGAGGCGCGAAGGTGTCGCCTAGCACGTGAGTCGATTCGCGGGTGAAGTGTTTAGCGCAGGTGTACTGACGTGCATTCTCAGACTGCGAACAGGCGCACCACCTATGATCAAGGTGAAGAAAGAGCCAGGAGGATCACCGAGCATGGCTTCGGCACGCCCGCGACCGAAGAGACTCGATCTATCGTCAAGCACGACTGCGCGAGGCCCGCAGACAGCGCGTCCGTCTGCACCGCTCACTTCACGAGACAGCGCAGGACTGGGCATACAAGATGTTGGACTCGCCTGTCTGTCACCAGGCTTCCAGACGCACGATCCACAGCTGCGAGAACAGCTGCAACGCAGTCTCGACGTCCGCGACCAACAACGACAGATCATCGAAGCGAGACAGAAGGGCGGAAAGCCAGGCAGCGCGAACGACAACGGTGAAGGTAGCGCAAGGACGGGACCGCAAGACACGACTCTCTTCGGCGTACAGACTCGCACACCTCAGACTTCGCGAAGGAAAGGTCCGCCGCCGGGGCTGTCCATCAACGCGCCCTCAGCACACCAATTCGCAAACGACCGCGTGATCCAATCCGCACCACTCCATCAGACGTTCACCGGCCTACGACCAGGCGATCACCCATATACCCGCCACTCCCAGCTTGGCCCCTCAGCCCTTGGCCAAACATCCCATATCCACCACGTCCCTGCCACACAAACCAACAACCGCCTCCCTCCCATCGCAGATGTATTCGCCAACGACCGTCTCGACGCCCCACGCCAGTACGCCGGCAACTCACCTTCCTCACATTCAGACATCCGGCCTCCCGTGCCGTCGCCCGGCTTTCCTCCATCTTCATCTCATCATCACCCTAGTGCTCCCGCGCCACTGAGTAGCAGAAGCCGCGAATTCCGCTCCGCAGATGAAGCCGTACATTCACTAAGCGGAGGAAGGGACGAGCTAATGCCAAAGGTAGTCCACTACCGCGGCGTGCAGCCTCCCACGCCTCCTTCCCCCATGCCAAACTCGGCTATGCACAACCGCCCAGCTCCTCACGCCGGCCCTGGCGCCATGTCAAATGGCTACGACCACCCTCCCCCTCCCCCTTCAGCGCCCATGGCACGACCAGATATCCTCGACCGCACAGCTTCCATGAACGGTCGGCGACGCGGCCGAGAGGAGTACGAGCGGGATCAGGGCAGTAGTCCGCCGCTTGGCGGGTTCGCTGGCGGGGTAAAGAGGGCTGCATTTGCGGTTCGGGGCGAGGAGGAAAGGTACGAGAAGAGTGGACGGGAGGAGGGGGATTGGAGACGAGGACTCGGTGAGAGTGAGGGTAAGAGGGAGGAGTTTCTGAGGCTCTGTGAACGGGCTTGGGACTTGTTCCATTCGTGAAGGACATGAATCGCGGACATGGGAAGGGCTGCATACGTGACAAAGCGGCTCCGTAACCGTCATGACTCAAAGCTCTGCTACGCTGGAGAGATGTTCGTGAAAGACATCGAGATCCTCCCTTCTGGCCAATTGCGGACGGCATCTTGCCTACCTGCCTGCGCTTCGATGGCTCCAGAGTCTGGATCACCCGTCTGCGGGTCGAATTAGTACGCATACGGTCCCTCATCCGTGGAGCAAGCCGAAGACCGCATTACCGTGGACACCTGGCGAACATGTCAAATCCGGGCGATGGGACTACCGTACACCGATGTGCTGGCGTCGAGGCGCGAGGAATCTGGGCTTATGAGCTGTGGCGAGGTGTGGCAACGGCCACTTGGGAGGGCTGGCGCAACGGCGTAATGGTAATGAGCATCTGATGGATGGGATCTGCTTCGATCAGACGGCGGAAACCAGTCCGCTTACCTGCATAGCTTCGATATACCACTACCACTTTCAGCTTCCTCACCTCGAACAGAATACCTCGTATCGTACCGTGCACAGGTAAAGCCGACCGCCCACACTAATCATCCCATCGCAGTACAAAGAGCTAGCATCCAGTGCGGAACACAATATGTACAGATCATCTAACGATGTAAGGTATATATCACTCTCTCTGTGGACCACGCAGTTTCATACATGCCTCTTCATCTTTCCATGAGGCCCGCTTAGTGGTCATCTACTCCAAGCTGTCCCGTGAACGCCGACGCTATGCTCAAAGCTGCAATTGCGATGCGATGCGTATGTCGTGAAGTAATTTTATGCAAGGTCGCTACATCCCCATCATGCCATTATTCGCGTATGCCTGTGAGTGTCAGTCAATAACTGGCTCTTCGTGCTTGGTGCGCGACACAGGGTAGCTTACCATGGGCTTTATGTCCGGATGTGGCACCGCGTCGAATTGGTGATACTCCGGCTCATACGAATTGTCGAAGTTGATGTATGCGCCTTTATTCTCCGTTGAGTCGCAGTATCGTGGTGCAGAGAAGACCGTGATGCAGTGCCCATTATGCTCAACCTCGTAGCCATCCATTCGCACTTCATGTGACCGGATGATGGCTTTGAGGTTGTTGGCTTCGCAGAACCGCTTGGTCACGTCTGGTCCGAATTGTAGTCCAACGCCTCGTTTCGACGGCCCTCGACCGGGCTGAGGTTGCGGGTCCGTCCAGAGCATCTCCATCATTAGCCCCGACTGCCCTGGCTGCCGCTGGTTGTGGCGATTGAGTTTGCGGATATCGTCAAGCGTGATCTTGTCGTCTGAGAAGAGCCCGCCGTGGAGTGTCAAGTATTTGTCGCCGATTAGCGTCGCTAGAGGCAGCGCAGAGAATGATTCCGAGAAGATCTTGAACACGCGCTCGTTGTACTTGTGCTTGCACTCGCCTTCGAACCCGTACATCCGATTCATATCGTCTGTTTCGTGGTTGCCGCGGTTCAGGAAGAAGGAGGAAGGATACATCCATTTATACGCATACAACAGCAGCGCAATCTCCGAGCTCCAGGATCCGCGATCCACGAAGTCGCCGTTGAAGAGGTAGCCATGATCCGCCGACGGATATCCATTCAATCGGAAAATCTCGAGCAGGTCAAAGTACTGCCCATGCGTGTCGCCGCA
>JAVRRP010000268.1:0-22163 GCA_036872775.1 Oleoguttula sp. CCFEE 5521 | reverse complement strand
CTGTCACCTTACGCCTCCATATTCGGGCGGCCATCCCACTCTCCAACCCACTTCTCTCCTCTATACCCAAAGTTCCTCACCTTCCCAGTCTCCTCCAACCACCCGACAAACCCCTTCCGCCCCTCAACCCAAGCCTCATCCTCCTCCTCCCGCGTCATAACCTCCCCATCACCCTGCGGCACCGCAGGCCAATCCTCATCCTCCTCAAACAGCGGATCGATATCCTCGTCCCTATCGGAAACCAGCTCGTCGGGAGTGAGCGGTGGGGGAGCGGAGTCGAAGTACATGTAGCCCTCCGTAGTGGTGGCAGCCGACTGCGTGGGCAGCGGCGCGGGTGCGGCCTTGGGATCGATGTCGCGGTCGAAGAAGGAGACGTGGCCTTGCTTGAGCATGGGGATGAATTGTGCGAAGTCGTCGACTGGTGAGGGGATCTTAGTGGTGGCAGCCTGCTGCGAAGGCAGCGGCGCGTTGGCGTTGGCGAATGGGTTTGAGACAGCTGGCGTAGGCGTGGTGGTGTCGATGGACATGGGCGTCGCAGTCACCATGCTGGCAGGCGCAGCCGCAGGCTTGTTCGAGGCCTTGGGCGTAGCAACCTCATCATCATCGCCGTACCAGTCGCTCTCACACTCCTCGGCGTCGATATCAACCTCAATCAAATCATCGTCATCCCAGTCAGGGACTCTAAAACTCCCGCTGCACTCGCCACGCAGACGCGCCGGGAGAAGCTTCAGGTGCTTAGCCTTCCTCCACTTCGTCTCGCGTGGCTTGGCGACCTCGTAATTGGCCTCCAGGTACGCGAGAGCCTTCTGATCCGCCGCAACCTTATTGCGAAGACGGTCGGCCTCATCTAGACGAGCCTTGCGTGAGTCGGCGTTTCTGTCACGAGGCGGTACGGGTACGTCCTCATCCACGGCCCAGCAGGGCCTGAATCGCGGATGGGCAGCTATGTAGGCAGCCTCACGAGCGGCGCGTGCAGCCTTGATAGTACGACGCGCACGGGGTACACGAGGCACAAGACCGGTGTTCTGCCTCTTGGCAGTGCGTCCATCGTCTTCATCGTCCGCATCGCGAGCTGGCGTTTGAAAAGGCAGCTCGGGGCTCTCTGATATCGTCGCCATATTGTCGATGGGCAGGCCGAGAGGTACGCAGCCGGGACGCTTGCGCTTGATGCCGTGATAAACGGCCTGCTTGACAGCGAAGCGGTCTCCGGCACTCATCTGATCACGACGCATGGGCTGGAAGCCATTGCTATCGTTGCTCGTCTCCGGGAAGTCCATCGTGTCGAGGTCATAGCGTTGACGCGTCTGCTTGACAGCGTCTGTGTTGACCGCAGGCTGCTGGGGGCCTGGCTTCGAGGGCTTGGGCGTCGACTGCATGTTGTCGTCCTCGCTCTCCGCGCTTGGCCTGCGGTAAGCGTTGGCCTTCGGCGTGAGGTCCTGGCCGCTGGCCATGTCCTCATCCACCCCGTCCTCTGGACGCTGGTGGTGCTCGCCCTCCGCTTCGATATCGGTGACATCGCTCGAGAAGTCACTCTCATCATAGCCGTAATGATTGACTCCACTGATACCGCCATGTCTGCGCGCCACAGGCTGTGCGATGTTAGACATCTGCTGATCGCGCTCTTGCGAGCCCTCACTCTGCGCCTGCACCTTCTTATCGCGATATGACTCTTGCTGCTGTGCAGCCTGATCAGACGACAACTTGCCCTTCTGAATCAGCTTTTGCTTAGCAATGCGTGTCTTAGTAGCCGGCGTGGCAGCCTTCTCAATCTTCGTCGGTGCTGGCTTCTTCGCTGGCGAGAATAGTGAAGAGAGGCGTGATGTGATCTTCCATGGCGACGCGGCGTTCACTAGGTTGCCGAGGCCGAGGCCGCTGAGATAACCTACAGCCTTTGGCTCCGCGGGCATGGGAGTGCTGGCGTAGTTGACATCGTCGTTCTCGTGCTCACCGTTGGTGACGGTGAGTTGCTTGTTGGATGGCGTATGCTCATGGGGCGAGCCTGCCGGCGCCTGGTCGGATGACTGCTCAGCAACGTCGCGCTCAGCCTGTACACGCTCAGCCTCAACACGCTCAGCCTCAACACGCTCAGCCTCAACACGCTCAGCCTCCTCAGCAGCCTCCCTCTCCTTCTTAGCCTTATAAGCCGCAATCTCATCCTGCAACGCCTTCTTACGGAGAATACTAGTGCTCCGATATGTCGACGTGCTTTTCTGATCCGGCTGCTCATCAAGTAGCGAGAACTCCTGCTCCTCCTGCTCCGAACGTCTGACCAGCGTCCTCAGCCTCTTAGGCTTGAGGAGCGGAGACCTCTGGAGATCGAGGGCCTGCTCAGCGCGCAGCCTCTCGGCGGCGGCGTCAATCTCCTTCTGCTCTTCAAACGAGGGCTTGCGACGCACTGGCTTGATGTTGCCGGTGCCGAGGTAGGGGTTCTTGTAGGTGTTGCGCTGGGGGCGGGGTGTCGCCCAGTTCGCCTTCCTGTGTGTCTTGTAGGGCTTGTATATTTCCGAAGACCCGTGCTGATCCTGCTGGCTCTGCTGCTCTTGTGAGGCCTGCAACTGCTTCGTGCGCGTGGTACGAGGCGGGGAGTCATCGTGCTCGACGGGGCGCTCGAGCAGCGGCGAGGTGTACTGCTGCTGCTGGTTGTGCTCTGGCGACTGCTCTTGCTCGGCAGACTGGATGTGCGCTGGCGATGTGGTCTGCTCCGGCTGCGTGGCCTGCGGAGTGTGCTCTGGCGACAACTCAGTCTCAACCGACTGGACGTGCGGCGATGAGGCGTCTTGCTGCGAAGCCACCTCCTCGTACGGTAGATCTTGCAGCTGCGGCGACACCTCCTCCTGCTCTTGCTGACTCCCATACGATGACGCGTCGTGCTCCTGCTGCACGCACAGCTCTGGCTCAGCGGACGCCTCACTCTGCGACGTGGCGTTCGACTCTTGCTCTGCCGCTGCACTCTGCTCCGTGAGCTCCTTCTCCTTGTCCTCCTCCGACCCCCTCTCAAACTCCGCGATCATTTCCGCATCGTCATCCAGCGCCGCCCGGCCCCTCGCCATAGCCAGCCTCCCCACCTCGTCCAACGCCTCCAACCGCTCCATGACCTCCTCTTCCTGGTCGAGCGGCTGCGAAGCATCGCCGAGCTTGATCAACCCTTCATTGCTGAAGCTCCTCTCCTTCTGCTGCGAGGAGCCCTTTGCACGGTCCTTCGCATCCTTCACCAGATGCTCGGGCGGACCAAAGCGCTTGGCCTGGTAGTCCTCAATCGAAGCCTCGACAGGAAGGTGCTGCTCGATGCTTGGCTCGATGTAATCTTTGCCGTAGCTCAAGCCGTACTGCGTGATGTCGTCCATCTTGGCAAAGGTGCGGTGGCCGACTCTGGGGCGCTTAGCCCCTTTGCCGTTGCCCTTGAGAGTGTCACCTCCGGTATCGTCAATCGAAGTGACAGAGCCGGCACGAGTCTTGCGCTTGGTGATTGTAGCCTTGGAGACTGTGATGACGTCCTGACCAGCCGAGGAGGGACGCTCGGAGCCAGCGCGGGAGCTGTTGCGGGAGCTGCTGCGAGTGACGCGGGTGGTAGCATGTGCGGCAGTTTTGGTCTTGACAGTGGTGGTAGTAGTAACTTCATTGATCTCCATAGCCTCGGGCACCTCAATGCTAGCGCTGGAGTTGTTGCGTGAGGAGCTGCGAGTGGTCTTGGCATTCGAGATCGTGGCAAGCGCCTCAAGCGGCACCTCACTCCCCGCCCTCGAATTATTACGCGAGCTGCTACGCGTGACACGCGACGTAGTCTTGAAGTTCTTGCTATTCATACTCGCAACATCCGCCGCAGTCGCAGTATTGATGCTGCCAACCTCAGCAGCATTGGCAGTAGTAATAGACGGCGCCTCAGAGTTCTGGCGCGAGGTGTTGCGGGAAGCGCGTGTGGTGCGCGGCTTAGCGACAGGCATCTTGCCTTTCTGCTGGTCGAGGATGCCGGCGACGGTGGCAGCAGTCACTGACGGCGTCTCGGAGACACCGCGAGAGCCGGCGCGGGTGTCGCGGCGGGTTGTTGCTGGCGGTGGAGCGGAGAGCTGCTCGCTGCCTCTCTTGGAACGCGTGGAGGGAGCCATTGTGTTGTGTCCTTGAGTGTGTGTAGTGTGTTGTGTGTGAGTGGTGGGTGGTGCTCTTAGTGGAATAGCCGGATGCTAGATGAATGCGGGTGCGATAACCAATGTACGAAGTCGATGTCGTGGTAGTGTTTGGTGTCGGGGTGGGAGGGAAAGTTGGCGGTGGGAGATCTGTTGTTGTCGGACGCGTGACCCCGCGACGAACGGCGGTCGTGAGGCAAGATCAACAAGACATGTTCGTGATGATGTTGGAGGAGGGAGCGAGGGTGTGTGAGGTTCGTCAACTTTATGTGTGCATGACTCGCGCCTACTTTTCCGACATATGGGGTTCTTCGCTTGCCTCTTCCCCACAATCTGGCCGTCAAGCCACTTCCCTGCACTTGAGACGAAGACATGCAAGGAGTATTCTTCGTAAGGAAGGACGCATATGAATATCACGCAAACCTCGATTGCGACGGCGTCACCACATACGAAATGCCATCCGGCGAGACGCTGCCACCTTCAGTCCCTTTCGCGTGGCTCCAACGGTAGATGCATGAGGTAGGAAAGCTAATACTCTACCCGAAGCTGGTCTGTAATGCTAGTTCACAGTCGCGTACACGCTATTCAAATGCTACTATATCAATATCACAACCATGATGGGTATCGTAAGAAAATGCAGCCCAGTTTCCACGCAATGCACAAACGCCACGCCCTTATTTCAGCAGCCCGCCCGCATCTCCAAACTCCATTTCATCGTAGCCTGCGCCTCGCCGAGCAACAGGCGCAGTAGTGACAACCGTCGACGGCTGTGGCGAACGAATTCGATCAGCTGCCATCGCCGTCATGCTAGAGGAAGCTGTTACATGCTCTGCCAGAGCTGCACTGCTCGTCCCTCCCAACAGGCCTCCAGCATCCTGCAAACTCATATGCGTCTCCTGCCTCTCCAACATCGGCCCCAACACTCCAATCGGCGCTCCATTCCTGCTCCTTCCACCCGGCAGACTCCCCCTTCTCGGCGCTCCATTCGCACCAGCGAACCCCGGACTCGGCATCCCGCCAATGTCTGCCATGAAAGCGTGCGATCCTCGTCTAGACTGCGAAGGCGTGGCAGGGGCAAAGTCGTAGGCTACAGATTGCGCTGTGCCGTTGCCGGTGCTTAGTAGAGTTGTGGCGCGGGAGCGGGTATCTGTTGGCGAAGGGGGCTGGGATTCGAGAAGCCCGCCGACGTCGAAGAAGGAGACGCTTTTCTTGGTCGTGCCGTTCGAGAGGGCGGGCGAGGGCTGAGGTAGATCGTCGTTTGCGGGATGTTCAATCGCTTCATCGACTGCTGAGCTGCTCGACGCCGCTGGTCGCTCGGTCTCGGACCCTCGACCAAGGAACGGCGAGCTCACGACCGCTGGAAGAGCAGCAGGTGCCATCCGCACCGAACTCTCCGGCTCATCTCGGAGATGCGCAGGTATTCGATAGCCCATGTCTCTGAAGAAGAGCTCGTCCTCGTCACCGGGACGCTCTTGCGTCAGCACTCTCCGCACCGATGGACCGCGTTCAATGGAGTCTGAGACACTAGTCGAGCGATACTTATTCTTCTTCGTACCCTTGTCTCGCAGGAAAGATCCGATAATCACGAAGTTCGAGACGAACGCCGAGGCGAGAATTTCCGAAGAAGCCCAGACTGTGCGGTATTGCTGTCTGCCATGTCGTGCGATAACCTCAGGCATACGCATGCCGGTAATGACTATCAGCGCCACTGAGGTGCTGAATAACAGGACGAGCTGCACCTTCCGTCGCCACGTCTGCCCCGACCTCAGCACTATCGGGATCGGGAAGACGACCAGCAGAATGTCAGTAATGATGTCCGCAGTCCCCATAGTAATCAACTGCGCAAAGCCTTGCCTGCACTGCGCACCAGGATCCGGCACAACCTGCCAGTAATGATCAATGGGCTGGCACTCCCCCAGCGTCGCGATAATCACCGCGATCAAGGTCAAGCCCAGAAAGACCCGTATCCCGAACAACACCCTCTCATAGCTCGGCCGCCATATCTGGATCGTAATCCTCTTCAAGAACTCGCTGACAGCCCACTTGCTCATCCAGATGAACACCGCATACCATATCCTCGCCGCCAGCACCAGCCTGCTCCCCATCACCCTGTGCTCAATCTGCAACGCCGTGTACGTCACTCCCTCCGTCGCAACATTGTTCGTCCCGTACACCAGCACGACATGTATGAACGCCATCCTTATGAAGAGCGGTATGAGAGCGAAGAGCATGATCCAGTCCTCGCGGAAGAGAACATTACTTCGTACCTTACGCCCGGACAGGCGCGTGAGGATTACGACTGCGGCGAAGGAGGTCGCCCACCAGGAGTAGAGGAGTGTAGGCCAGTTCTCGAGTCTCGTGCGCGGTTCCGGGGGAGCGGACGACCAGAGCGTTCTTGGGAGAAGGTGGGCGGACATTGTTGCAGTCGTGACTTGGGAGCCCAGCCCAAGAGGGCCGAGCTGGATGCTGGGGTGTGCGCAGTTTGCTGGATGCTTGCTGTAGCTGATGGAGCGATGTATCAGTCGGCCTCAACGGTGAAGTGCCGTCGTCGAGTCGAGTGTCTCGGCTTTGTCAAAAGCGGATGCCGAGCTGGCGGTCAGTGCCGAGTGTCGCTGCTATCGTGGGCCCTCGCTTTGATAGATCGTGAATGGTCAAGTCCGCTGAGCACAGATGCTTCCCAGAGTATTGCTCAATGCCTCAAGAGGCTGTGGAAAGGCAAGACTGCGTGTGGTATCACAAGACAGCATCCTTCACATGTTGGCGCCGATAACGAGTGCTCGGCGCATGCACGCCACAGCCGCGTAGTTCGTAGAAATAGCCTGTGGGCGGCAGATAACGGTCCCGAGGACTGATGGCATTTCGTGATATCGATTCGAGCCGTCAGAGCCGGTCGATAACGTATTTGAGATTGACGCCGTGGCAACATTGCTAGTGATGCAGCATATGAACATGAGAACGCTCATGCTATCGGCGGTTGTCGAGCAGCCTGGCATTGCGATTGCCGTGAGCGCAAGTCGAGGATTTTGAGGCGGCACCCCCACTGTGCTGCACATGCAAGCACCCGATGCACCGAGGAGGGTCGCTTGGCGGGCATGTTCGTGTATGCCTCGCATTCCATACATAGAAGTTGCTCTCCATCTTGATGGTCATGTCGCATCTGAAAGGTCTCTATCGTAGTGACGTGTTCACTTCGGCCCAGTGCAGTGGTAACTTCGAAACTCTACCTTCACTGCAAGGAAGCCGTTTCCGCCGCCGCCGCATAGAACTGTCTCAGGTTGAAGTAAGCTCGCGCTAGACCGAATGCATGCCCGAACATTGGGTACTGACTGCTGTTTGACACCCCCCCATGGACTTTGCATTCGAATTGACTGCAGCGATCAGCATAGCGCGTTCCATGCAGTCTCCATTACTGCGTACATGTCGCCGTGTCGCTCCATATGCTCGAAACATCGATCGCAACGTGAAGCACGACCGGCCTTACACGCTCCCATCATTCGCGCCCAAGCCGATCCTTGACACGAAGCACATTCGCCAGAATCCTGGACTCTACGAGCAGAATGCTATCGATCGCAACTACGCCCACGTCAGCAAGAATGGATGGCGCATACTCGAGCTTCATGAGCAACTCGTGAAGCGGCAGCGAGATGCACTGGAGCTGAGACAGAAGAACAATGCGGTCGAGAAGGGCATACGGCGGGCTGCGAGTGGAGGGACGAGCAGTCGCGATGAGCTGGTAGCAGATGCCAAGTCTATGAAGGCAGAGCTGGCAGAGGTTGAGCGACTGGAGAAAGATGCACAAGTCGAGATGGATCAGCTGGCGTTGGAGTTGCCCAATCTCAGCTCGCTGAGCACGCCAGTTGGCGAGCAGCCGAAGATTGTCGGTCACATCAATGGAAATGTGCCGCCGGTGGTCTTCAAACCTGCAGCAAAGAGTCACGTAGAGATCGGCAAAGAGCTCGATATACTCGACTTTGAGGCAAGTGCAACGACCAGTGGTTGGGGCTGGTACTTCTTGAAAAACGAAGCGGCTCTGCTTGAGCAAGCTTTGATACAGTTTGCGTTGTCAGTCGCGATAAAGCGTGGATGGAAAGTCATGACACCGCCTAGCCTTGTCTACAGTCATATCGCGAACGCGTGTGGATTCATGCCACGAGATCAGAACGGCGAGACTCAGGTCTACAACATCGCGCAAGATTCTGAGAAGCCGGGTCTAGTACTGGCCGGGACTGCAGAGATCCCTTTCGCGGGCTCGCAAGCCAATAAGACGCTGCATGCTAGTGATCTGCCTCTCAAAGTCATCGGACCCTCACGCTGCTACCGCGCAGAAGCTGGGGCCCGTGGTGTGGACACGAAGGGTCTCTACCGCGTCCACGAATTCACGAAAGTCGAAATGTTCGCTTGGACACTGCCTCCACCCGCAGCAGAAGGCAGCAACCGTTTCGGCACAGATGACGATGCGGACTCGCAGACAGATGCAATGTTCGAGGAGATGCTCGCAATTCAAACAGACATCCTTACCGCTCTCGGACTCCACGCCCGCATCCTCGAAATGCCCACCACCGATCTCGGCGCCAGCGCAACACGCAAGATCGATATCGAAGCCTTCTTCCCGTCCCGACTCGCGATTGACAACGGCTATGGCGAGGTCACAAGCGCATCAATCTGCACGGACTATCAAACCCGTCGATTAGGCACAAGAGTCAAGACTCCTCCCTCAACAAAACCTGGTTGGCCGCATACGGTCAACGGGACTGCGCTTGCGGTACCGAGAATTCTGGCTGCTGTGATCGAGAATGGCTGGCGAGAGGCGGAGGGTATTGTGGTCGTACCGGAGTGTTTGAGGAAGTGGATGCCAGAGGGTATGATGACAATCGGACCGAAGGGCAAGACATGAGGTCGTGCGACTCCCGACATGGAATTTAACGAGGGAGGTGTCTCTGGTATGGGTGCGACCTCAACGAGGTGAACTGCCGGCCTCTGTGCAAGGACCCGAATGCTACCTCCGCTTTGTCATCTCTATCCGGTAACACAACGCTCGCGCAGAGATTGGGCTTCGCTGCTGTGCCACGACCACCCTTCGATGCGGGTGCTTGCAGACTCGCGACTGCTGCGATATGGCGCACACGCGAACTGCCAGGGCCCTGGTCAGCGTGGTGTTGTGTGATGCTGGCGGGTCGCATTGCATCTTGGGTCGTGTACCGAGTACCTGTCTTCGATGGATCCGACCTGCACTCGTCGGCGAGCGTCCCGACAATCCGATTTATTTGGCCGTGCTACACACTCTCAATTGAGATCTTCTCGTCCGGGTGAGTTCGCGAAGACGAAAGTCACCATACTGGCACGTGACTAGGAGAGGCTTGGCAATGTCTGCGATTTCGGACTTGCGCTGTGTCGGCTCCGCAGTAAAATCATCCCGCCATATGCGGTCTAACACTGCAGCTAGAACACTGATGCATGCACTCCGAATCAGCACATCATACGCTACGCGATAGACCATAGGATACCACAGGTAGGAGATCAACCATTGTCTCATCACCTTCCGATTCCCCATCATTCCCATCTCACTTCCACTCCATTGATGCACAGGCTGCGTACAGCTCACAATGGCTCCCTCAATACCCAACGACATCTACCAATACTCCCTCCTCTCCGCCTACACCGCCGGTCTCCGCGACGGCGGCCCACCCGTAGCTTTCCTCACGAATCACGGCACGCACGGCATAGGCTACTTCGAGCTCGACGAAGATGATCCCCCGTCCACCCGCCCGAACGACATGATACAGATCGACAGCGTCGCCTACGCCATAGATTCCAGTGGCGCAGTGACAAGAGCAGATAAAGAAGACACCATGCCCTACACAGCCGTCACAGTCTTCCAGCCCTCTCAGCGCGTGCGCCCACCAATCGGCACGAGCGGGGAGAAGGTCAGAGAAGTGCTATGGAAAGATGGGAAGAACACGCCCTTGCCCTTCCGCGTGAAGGGGAGGTTCAAGTATATTTCCACAAAGCAGGCGACGCTTTGGGATGTGAGTGGGACGATTTTTGGATTCTGTTTCCCGGGATGGCAGAAGGGTGTTAGTGGGGAGGGGTTGCAGTGTTGTTTTTTGAGTGAGGATAAGAGGGTTGGGGGGCGGGTTGAGGAGTTTGAGACGGGGGAGGGGGCGGGGTTGGAGTGGGGGAGGTGTGGGAGGTTTCATCTTGGGTGAGTGAAGTGGTCTTTACACGGGAAGCGCACTGGCTGACGTCGTGATGATGTACAGATTCCCTCAAGATGAAGAGTATGATGCTCTTCGTATCTGAGCACTCCAGCCGTCGTGAGAGATGCACGAGAGCTTGCCACCCTGCCGAGGGCCGAGTTCGCAGCTACGCACTGCTCCGGATGTCAGCCTCCTGGTGAACGCGTCCGGCGCTGTCGAAAGCTCACGCGTTCCACTTGGCGTTGCAAGGAATCCATCTGGCGATCCTCGCCACTGAAATTTGCTGTGGTGCCTCGCGACTCAACTTGATCTGGTCTCTGTGACGATGGCAATGTTCTTGGTGTCCGGCTCTGTTCTGCTAAAGTCGCTGCTCTGGAGGGCGCTCTGCCACTCCTAGCTGGCTCCTTTGAGGCCATATTGAGTTGGCCTGTTGCACGATATTGAACGATAATCGCTCGAGCCTTCTCTCTGGCCTCCTCTTCCGAATACCCCTTCGCACGCAGGCCTTGAGTCAAGCGTAGAACGACGTCCTGGGTCACCTGCTGTGCGTCGCGAGGTTCGGCCCCTCCGTCGTGGTCTCTCGGCGACCCGGGCGGTGGAGATACTTCCGAGTCTTCTGATCTCTGCGAAACGGGCGAAGCGCTCTGTTTCCTACCCCTGTGCGGGTCAGTCACGCCGCCACGCGTCGATTGGAAGTTCGTAATCGTAACTCTCGGCAATGACGAGAGATCACGTGCCGCTCTGGAACCTGGTCCTGCCGTCCTGGCTTCTTCTTCTGACGGCCCTCTCGCGAGCGTACTCGAGTATGACTGCGAAGGATCTCCACGGCGTTTCTGTTGTGGACTCGTGCGGTCGGACTCCCTGTCCGAGGCCCCGGGCCGTCTAGGGTTGGTCTTAGTCTGACGCATTGCCATTGCGCGCTCCTCTCTCCGCTCTTCTTCTCGCCGCACGAGTATATCCGTGGCTTCTTCCTCCGAATACCCTTTCGCGAACAGACTGAGGTATCGTCTTACAACATCTGCAAGATCTTCTTGGCGTGATCGCTCTGCGCTCTCGATGTCGAGGTTCCTGTCCGAGGACGCAAACGTCCCCGAGACAGTTCTGGCCTGATACATCGGCAATGCACGCCGCACCCTTTCAAGCTGCGCCCTGCGCTCATTGTCCTGTCGCACAATCGTTTCGGCTTCATCGGTACGAATGCGTTGATTCTGCACAAGGCTCGACACGAAACGTCCTCTGGCTCCTGAAGCGCCCTCGCCGTATCTTGATCCGCCGCGTGCCTTTGCCAATCCATAGAGACAGTACCACATGTCCTCTTCTCTGCTGGTCTCTCTGTCCTTAGCCCAGCTTATGATGTCCAGAAGTGACACCGAGCTGAGCTCAGCAGGATCTTCTAGGACTGCGACCGGGATGCCCGTCACTTCGGACACGTCCTCTTCTACGTGGCCGAGCGTACCACGACTCCTACCAGCACCTTTGCACCCGATCTCGGTCCACTGTCTTGTGAGAAAGACCACGACCTTAGGTGCCACAAGCTCCTGCAAGGTCCAGCGTCGGGTGAACCATACGCTACGTTGAAAATCTGCGCTCAACGTGTCCTCATCGTCGCTGTAGGGCACGTCCACGAGGTATGCCAAACAAATCGCCGCATTACTATACCAGTCGTACATGCTGTCGATAGAGTTCGAGTGCTCCATCTTATCTTCCTTATCTATGCAGCAGGTGTCGATCCACAACCAGGATATGCCTCTATAGTGAGTTCGAACATGTTTGGCGAACCCGAGCACCTTCTTGTAGCCATGCTTGGTAGTGTTGCGCCGTGCACAGACATCTCTATATGTTGTCTCATGCTCATTAGGGAACCAGCGATGCGATGCGATGGCATATGGCTCAGGCTCCGACGGGAAAGACTTGAATTCCAGAGTCTCCACACTGAGCAGACGTATGCTGACGTTGGAGGACATTATACTACATGTCGTGTCAACAAGAGTCCCAAGGATGCTGAGTGGTACTTTCGCTCGCAATGTCGCGAACAGCGCGGGCTTGACCAGCATGATATACAGCTAGGCAAGGCTGAATAATGTAAATTACGCGGGATCACGCATGTGACAGCGCTTTGCAGCTGGAGAAGACAGCTGCAGGTATGCCCAATCGCCTCAGTACCCGACCACACCTTCATGCACATGCATCTCGCGTACGTGATTATCGAACGCCAAGCCTCAGACACGCCGCTGTCTGCATGTTCTCGGCAAGAGGTTGTATGTTTATAGCTGCCAGCGCAAGCATATCGGAGCATACAGGGACTGTTTGAACGCGGGCATCATCATGATGCGATAGGTCTACAGTTCTGAGGCCGCCCTTCCGAGAGGCTGATGGTCCCAAAGGCGAGTGACGAGAATCCTAGCGTCAAGTCGAACTCACCAGACTCGCGAGCGTACCTTCTCGCTCGGCCGCCATCGAGTGATCGGATCCATCGCAAGCTTGCTGGTGCGATCGCGGCAGCATCAGTGCGCTGGTACATCCGCCAGTACAAGAGTCCGACAAACAGTCGTAGCGGCGTTGGGCCGTTCTAGATCTGTTCCACCTTCAACTCCGCGGTTGGGCAGGATTGATGAAAGCAAGAGACTGTGCGAGTGCTTAGTCTGTTCAACGATGCACCTTGACAGTAGCTCAACGAAGCTCAAAATCACCATACACGCCACTCAAGCAGCCAAGGCGTTTCCCACCTGTGGCGAAGCCTCTGTGGATCTGCAAACGCTCTTTGCCGCCTTCGCTATCTTCGGCACCGACCAACATGAAGGTACTGAGTGTCGACCCTGAGTCAAATACAGTCTCTTGTGAAGGCCCCCTGTAATACCTGCTAGCCCTCTTTTCGTCTAGCTGCAGAGGACTTGGCTTGAGTCGATTGTCTGGTCGTAGAATCATCGAAGTTCGAGCGCCGGATGGAATGACTACCCAGTCCAATGGCCTGCTGTGTCCGTTCTCAAGCGGGTATTTCAAGCGCACATGATCGCCGTAGTCATTTTCAGACCTTGGAGTTTCGCTTCGCCAATCAGTCGCAGATACACAGCTGCAGCCGTGTGCGTCGTGGATGTTCACAGCTTTCAGGAAACCCTGCATCCTCACCTTGCAGGCCGAAGCTTGACTTGGTCTCCTACGCAGCGTATCAATCAGACGCTGATGATTCGCCATATTCGTGGCTGCAAATGCGCACTCTGGAAAAGGTACAATCATGACTGCCGTGCGATCGAAAGAAGCATCATCGGGGTCGTCAAATTGCAGCAGTCTGCCCAATGCAATGCCTGCAGCAATCAAAACTTCTCCATCCAATCTCACATCAAACACGAATGCCGGGTCAATCGAGGGAAACTCCATTCTCTTGAGATGTTCGAAGCTCTTTTGTGGCAATGAGAAATTCATCCCGCCGTCGCCCCAATCTGGTACCCACAGGGGCAGTCTCCGACTGCCGGAGATAGATTCAGTACTCCATTTAGGGGGACGCGAGAGATGCGCGATACAAGCGTAGTGCAGAATATCTAGGCTGTTGTCATCTTCGATTATGGCCTTCGATGCTCGCACGAAAACCTGGCGCACAGTCAAAGTATAATCAGCCACCAGTCTCGCATTCTTGCCGTAGAGACCGAGCACTGCATACACTTTATCCCTTGGGTCAGATGAACACCTCGCCCATATAGATCGGAGGAGAAACAGTAGAGAGGGATGGCGAGCCAGTTGAGCTTTCTTGATCTCTTGCAGTCTCACCCATACATGATGAGTGTCGTTTATTGCCGCGTTAGTCACAATCGACCATTGGGCCACCAGAGTACTCCATTCGATGCTGTTGTCACCAATCTGTACAACAGCTCGTCTCGCCACGCACAATTCCTGAAATGTCCACGCCCGGTCGAAGTAATCGCGGGACTCCAGATCGCTAAAGCAATCTCGCACGGCACTATTCGGCCAATATTCGTGGGGCCACGAATAATCCTGTAGAAACGGGAAAAGTGGCGACATATCGTTATTCGGTTCGGAAGGTCCGAGCCATGCGATGACAAGCCCTACGGCACTATAGATGCGGCCCATCATGCTGACTTGAGCAGACTTCTCCCTGGAGTCACTCTGATTGATACAAAGAGCGTCAATCCAGAGTGCTTTTGGGGCGTCATCTCGCCTGGCGATGTTGCATAGAGCGGAATGCAGATTCGATCGGACGCGCATAATCGTTGTATTACACTTGATGAGGTAGGCGTCGTCGTCGTTCTCGCTCTCCGGGTCAGTAGAGCCAGATCGAGCCCAGCGGCTCCAGCTTTTGAAGTGGCTGCCCCAGCAGTAAGAGAGCGCCGCAAACTCGTCTTTCCTGCTCTCCACCTCGTCCAAAGTGATCACTTCCAGCCATCCTTCGACGACATCGAAGGGATTTTCCCGCGATTTCCTTAGCTCGGCTGGTGCCGGCTTGAAGCCTGAGATGTTGAAAATGCGAATCTCGGATGTTGCTAGAGGTTCATAAAAGTCTGGACGCTGGGACTGTGCCATTCCCAAGAACGTGGGAAGATAGACGTACGCAGAGTAGTGATAAGTCCAGTCTCACATGATTCGCTCGTGGCGCTGTAGTCATCACTCTTGAGGGGTGAACTCACGCGGACGTTGAGAGTTGTGCAGCAGGGTAGACGCGGACCACTACGAGGAGAGGGTTTCTCAAGGGGTATCAGATAGAGGCCGCGATTCGAGGGAGGTGGACAAGGGAAAAGTGCCTACTCCCTCTAAGGATGTTCGATACCGTACAACTGATCGGGATCTCCCACGCTACGTGGTAGTCAGTATGGCTGGCAGCAGAAGGTATATAGAGAGCGAGTGATATCAATGGGTGCTGCGAGGTGGCGCAGGTCAGAGACGCAAACGCGTGGAAGGGGAGTTGTTTCTGCGAACTCCAATGGAGCTGACTAAGCCACCAGCTACGCAATAACCAGGTCTCTGTGTATGCTCTCAACCACACATGATTCACTCCTCGCAAAACACCTTCCGCACGCTCGTGTGAATAGACCCAAGCAGCTTGTCGCCTACAGTGCCATCTCATGCTTTCGCAGACTTCGGCCGTCGACTGATCTCGAAGCTCCGCCGCCAGCGCAACATGCATCAATGCAGTCCAATCGGCGCAATGGCAAGCTGCAGCTATAGTCAACGGACCGCTCGACTACTCGCAGTAGGTCGGCGGGTCATGCCCACTCTGCCCTCCGAACGACTCTGATGTGAACACGCTGACGAGATGTACTCTGCGATGCGTGCGTGCAGTAGCTTTGGCCCTGCTGGTCTGGTGGGCTGGTATCGTGTGTAAGGTTGGCAAATGTTCTTCGTGTCTTATTTCTCAGATCATACTCACATGCGATAATTTCGTTGACTGTTTCGTTGATTGCGAGCGTTTTGTGTTTGATTCGAGCATGGTAGCGATAGCGAAGCGACCGCCATTGCATCGACATCGGTGCATGAAGAGGACAGGTCCACACGATCGGTGGCACACAGCACAGCATACAGAACAAGTACGATCGCGGCATAGTAGTCATGCTGGCCACAGCGACGGGCCAGAGCGCGTTGCAAAACATACAGCCCTCATGTGCGATCTGCGGCGCGGCATCAACACCCGAGTGTGCGCATGAGGGCGATCGCCTGAAGCTAGCACTTGATCAAGCAATGGCAAGATGGCAAGGCGTGCTGCAGATACGGTATATAGACCCTCGACCGGCACTCGTGCATACACCTGACAGACCGTTGCAGAGAATGGGTCCTCATCCACGCCCGCAACAGCGTCATCAACACCTTCGCCCAGCTCAAGGCCGCCCGCGCCCAGGCCCACATAGCCTACCTGCAAACCCTCCCATGCTACACACTCTTCCAAAGATATGGCGGAAATCCTCCCTTACCGCCTCAGCAACTGGCAATTCTGCACACGCAAATCAGCAACGCCAACGGCATCTTCCGCCAAGGCATCGACGAAGACTGGCGTCGATCCTGCCTGCGATACCCTGAAGTGCTGGACTACTACTTCTCGCTCGTCGAGGTCAGCTTTCCGGATGAGCAGGACTCGATGGTGCGGACACCGAGATTTGGCGCGCAAGCCAAGGAGCCGAAGAAGGTGAAGTCTAGGCGAGACAGCTTGGACATGGGGAGTGAGAAAGGGAAGAAGAGGGATAGGCGGAGAGACGGCGGGAGGACGCCGCCGCCTGAGGCGCCGATGCCAGGGAGATATGGGAGGAGGTAAGGACGAGGCACGTTCCACGAACCAAATAACCGTGCCATCAGGCGAGGGCTGAAGGACAAGAACCTACGTCGGCTCACGAGTCAACGCACTGATGTGCATCGCAAAGATCACCCCGTGCCGAACACGCAGAGAGGCCCTTGGCCGCGGACAGACCGCAGCTACACGTGTGACACTGCAGCACGCTGTATCAACATCCCGAGAAATGACATGGCGGTCTTACGAGAACAAGGTATTAATGTCGAACTTCGGCGGTACCCATCCACTCGCTGCAGGGTGCACAGAGCACTAGATCGACACGATCTGAAACCATGCCAACAAATTCAGCCGGAAAGGTCTGCTCGCAGCTAGTATTGCTAGAAATGGATTTCTGGCACATCACCAGAAGGACATTGTTCTGCTCTTGAGAGGTGCGCAATTCGCAGTCAAAGCTTCGATCTAACGAGGCCCGAGAGACTTCGTCATCTAGTACATAGTATTCTTCTGGCAGGATCTCGGACTTGGCCAGACGTCTTAGGGTCATGCCTAGTCGATCGTCGAGAACACCAGTGCTACAAGACCAGAGATTAGAACCCATGTGAACCTCGTTGCATCGTGGGCAACACTGCGGAACGAATCCCGCATCACATGAAGACCTCGGCTCTGCACGCGGTCCACAGGACCCGATGCAAACCGTAGCTTCGACAACATGACATGGGATTGCCGTAAGGTATCTAGCAATGTAGCGTAGTCTACCTCTCAAGCTCTGCTTATCCCACTACTTCACCTCCACCCTCCTGCGCACTCAATCATGACCACTCGAATCCTCTCCACCTCCCTCCGCTCCACGCCCAGATTCCCCACCATGTCCACCCCTCAGCTCCGTCTCGCCTCCCTCACCCGCCAACTCCACTCCACCCCAGCCCAGCGTCGCGAAGTCCAAGAAGCCTACATAATCTCCGGCGCCCGCACACCCTGCGGTATCTTCAACGGCGCCTTCACCACAGTTTCCGCGACCGAACTAGGAGCCACAGCCATAAAAGCCGCCGTCGAGCGCTCCTCCGTGCCTATCTCCAAAATCAGCCATGTGTACATGGGGAATGTGCTCGGCGCCGCCGTGGGCCAAGCACCAGCGCGTCAAGCAGCTATATTCGCTGGCCTGCCGAATACCATCGAAGCGACGACGGTGAACAAAGTCTGTGCCAGTGGGATGAAAGCCGTGAGTATAGCCGCGCAGCAGATCGAGCTAGGGCAGGATGAGGCTGTTGTAGCTGGCGGGATGGAGAACATGTCGCGAGTACCTTTGTACATGCCTCGAGCTTCTCAGCAGCCACCGTTCGGGGACGTGAAGCTCGCGGATGGGCTGATAAAGGATGGACTGTGGGATGTGTATAATCAGATACATATGGGGAATTGTGCTGAGAAAGCGGCGAAGGATTATAAAGTTACGAGGGAGGAGCAGGACGAGTTTGCTATTCTGAGTTATAAGCGGGCGCACGAGGCTTGGAAGCAGGGGTTGTTTGAGGAGGAGGTTGTGGCTGTTACTGTGAAGGGGAAGAAGGGCGATACGGTTGTGAAGGAGGACGAAGGCTACAATAAGCTCAAGCTAGAGAAAGTGCCGACGCTGAAACCGGCGTTCGACCGTTCAGGCTCGGGCACAGTAACCGCAGCGAACAGCAGCTCGTTCAACGACGGTGCGTCGGCGCTTGTGCTGGTGAACAAGGCATTGGCGAAAGAGCACGGCAAGGGCAAGAAGGTGCTTGCACGGATATGCGCGTACGCAGATGCGGCTATTGATCCTATCGACTTCCCCGTGGCGCCTGCGAAGGTCGTGCCGATTGTGCTTGAGCGGGCTGGCATCTCAGCGGACCAGGTCAAGATATGGGAGTTCAACGAGGCCTTCGCGGCGGTCATCAAGGCGAATCAGAAGGTGAGCAGTGTCACTCGGACCACCGATTGTAGTGGAACTGACTTGTGATCTTAGATCCTCGGACTCGACGGCGATAAGGTGAACCCTAGAGGTGGTGCCATCGCTCTTGGACACGCGCTCGGAAGCTCTGGATCGCGAATTATCGTCACGCTACTCCATCAGCTCAAGGTCGGCGAGTACGGCTGCGCAGCTATCTGCAACGGCGGAGGCGCAGCGACTGGCATTGTCGTGCAGAGAGTCGATGCTGACGAGCTATGATCATCATCGTTCTCTGCTGAAGCTGGATGATTCTTGCGTTCAGAGATCAGCGCGCCTGCTCGATGACACGGCTCAATCTCGCAATACGCGCCGCGGCTGCTCAAAGAGGAACGTCGGGCACCACGTGGCGTCGCTGTTCTCGGACCAGGCGGTCGATGCGCTGGGCGGCCGTCAGCGGAGCTATATGTAGCTCGACGCAATTCCGACGAGGCTGCGATGACACCTGAAGGAGCAGGCTAGCCAGCAATGTGTTAGGTCTGCAAGGGAGTGATGGCTCACAACAGGCTCAGATGCGGATGGCGTTTGACCGGCTGAGTGCTCACGAGCAGACACCATCGATGAATACAAGCAGTGATGCTGCCCACAGGATGCACAACATATTGGGCATGCATTCATTGCACCATGTACCATGCTGTACCGAGTCCAAGTAGCGATGTAACACCCACAGCCTTTTTAAGCCATGCTGAAGTGCCAGCGCTGTCAATCGTAGTAGCTGTGTCGAGCTCAGGTGGGTGCTGCTGAAACGCAGCCGCCGACTTGGGCGTCCGAGCAGTCTCATTTTCTTGGAACTCCTGCGTTCTTTCCACAAGCATCCTTAGACCGTCCAGATCCCGCTGCCATGCTTGACGTCTCGCAGCCTGGTCATCTTGGTGGCCAGCACCCACATGACTCTCATCGCGATCGACTTCCACGCCCTGCACGTTGCCGAAGAAGTCCAGAATTCGTCTATCCCGCGCTGCTGCCTCCCCGCCAGGAAATAGATCATACCGCACACCTGCGTCGCTGTGCACCCGCTCTGGCGTCATGTAGTCGAACAGTTCACCGAGCCGTACATCAGACGACGTCGAATTGAGTCTCGTCTCAAGAAAGTCCAGGTTGAAGTACGTCCACCGATCCACCACCGCAACACCGACATCCTGGTCCGCGTGATGCGAGTACGAGCTCTGGTCCTTGGCTGATGATCCAGTGGCTATGATGTTAGGCGTGTAGAAAGCAGGGTACATCGTATTCGCCTGACACGTATCGATCATGAACAACATTTCGTGATACCGTTTCTTCTCCCACATCTGCTCGAAGGCGTCTGCTAAGTCGAAGGAGGAGATCTCCTCGGAGTCTTGAAATTTGAGGAACTCGTTGCCGCCATGGCCGGTCATGTAGATTAGGATGTTCGAGCGGTCGTCAGTCATGAGGCGTTTGGAAGTCGGGTGGCTGCTGGGCCAGCGATCTGTCAGTAGTCGAATGAACGATTCGACTGTCACTTCTGTGCCGCGATAGTCCACCTCGATCCCGCCCATACCCTCAATCCCTTCACTCATCTGCTCCTGCCCGATAGTCTCACCATTGTCGTCGTACACATCCAGCTCTCTGCTCTTGTCGTTGAACACACTACCAGGGAAGGAGTTCCGTGGGTTACAGGCCATGTCATCAGGCAGCATGAGGATTATCTGTGAGTCTGGGATGCCGAGGCGCTTGACAGTGCGGTAGAGGGAGAGGACATTGGCGAGGTGGCGGTAGTTGAACCAGAAGCGCGAGGTGCTGACGAGGACGGCCCAGTTGGAGGTGTGTGTTGCGTGGGTGAGGGAGAGGAGGGCAAGAAATATGGGAAGGAGGGTGAGGGAGCGCATGGTGAAGAATAGAGGAGGCCGATGACCGCTCGCACCCACCTTTTGCACGCGACTGTTGATGGACGCCTGTTACAGCATGTCGTTGTGAGGTCCGAGGGTCTGAGTACAGTAGCTGGAGGTCGAGTATCGTGATTACTAAGCTCGACCTTTCGGATTGTACATGTACGGTCTTAAACAAGCACTGCACGTTCCTTTCGCATCCGACCTCTGATGTACTCGCTGAGTGGCACGCACGATCGTCGACGCTCACAGAGCAGGTTGCGCACATGACGCCGGCCGAGCGAGCAAGGCAGCTCCCCATCCGATGTCTGCCACGCAGATCTTTAGCAGATGAAGTCGCTGGGTATTGCATCTACTGTCCTTCTCAGAGCACTTTCGACCTGCCCTGATCTCTAGCGAACCGAGATGCGATAGGTCATTGAGGTTTTCTGTGCTGTGAGAGCTTTCCACTCATCTCCAGAGGCGATGCTAGCACCGTCACAACGAATTCAGCGATCAGGCACACTTGCATGGGATGAGCGTAAGCGAAGAGCTGCAGCTTCAGCATGCACGAGGTGCACAACCCAGGTGCTCAGCCACTTCTGCTGCCTGCAAGAACGCACATATGAACTCCAAGCAAACCGCAGCGCAAGCTTGTGTACCTTGAGGCCACCGGTCAGTATGCGTCTTTACAATGTCGTTACATGCACTTTCCAGCAATTCCACTCTACCATACCACCCTACATCATTGCATCTCACAGGTGGGGCAGCGAAGAACTGACATATCAGGATGTCGAGGGACATCTCAACACCTACAAGTCCGGTTACGTGAAACTGCGTGGCTTCTTGGACTATGTGAGACAGACGTATCCGTTCATTCACTGGCTCTGGATAGATACCTGCTGCATTGATAAGACGAATAGCGTGGAGTTGTCCGAGGCCATTAACAGCATGTTCAGATGGTACAGGAATGCTGCAGTATGTCTAGCGTATCTGAGCGACGTGGACTTCAGCGCAGAGGACGGAACGGCTGAGGAGTCGGGTACGCGGACGGAGGGCAATGCGTACATGAGTGACGATCTGAAGCGGCAACTTCAACACAGTCAATGGTTTCAGAGAGGCTGGACTTTGCAAGAACTGGTAGCGCCACGTCTGGTCGTATTCCTTTCCCAGCAATGGAACGTCATCGGCTTCAAGGGTCGAGGATTCTGCAACGACACGTCTTTTGTTGCGCAGGTCGCGGTCCTCACGCGCGTTCCGGCGGAAGTCCTGCACGACTCGAGAGAGGTCGGTAGGGTCTCAGCTGAGCAGAAGATCAGGTGGGCCCTGGGTCGAGAAACCACGCGCGCAGAAGACAGATG
This sequence comes from Oleoguttula sp. CCFEE 5521, assembly GCA_036872775.1. NCBI lineage: Eukaryota > Fungi > Ascomycota > Dothideomycetes > Mycosphaerellales > Teratosphaeriaceae > Oleoguttula > Oleoguttula sp. CCFEE 5521. The sequence goes on along the minus strand of JAVRRP010000268.1, from coordinate 463 downwards.
GTATTGTCTCTTCGGTCTGCTCGATACACCTATCGGCGCCAATTACGGCGAAGGGTCCAAGCGTGCCCGACGACGACTGCTTGCTGAGCTAGAAGAAGTCGGGTCGATCTCGAAGGGGCGCGCCGCTATCCTCACGAGGGTTTTCGACGAGAGGGATCCCGAGTTCAATGACTTTCCAGATGAACTTCGCGATGATGCCGTATCGAGTAGTGCATATCAAACCGCTTTGTTCGACGATGCGCAATCGCATACGGAAGAGGAGCTGCCGGAAAATAAGCCACGGCCAAGTCCAGAAACAGTGCGTCGCTTGTATGCGCTCATTATCGCACAAAGATACGAGAGATTCGACGCTGTGGAGATGCTGAGGGAGTATGTGGCGACGGGGCGGATTGCTCGACTCCGACAGACTCAAGTCGCTGGGTGATCATGGAGATTGGCGACCCATGTGGTATGCGCCAGCCGG
>JAVRRP010000267.1:0-22248 GCA_036872775.1 Oleoguttula sp. CCFEE 5521 | reverse complement strand
GATCGAGGTGAAGTCGAAGGTATCGGGCTCCTGCATCACGTTTCTGGAGGATGCCGGACGCTGCATGCTGTCGTGGGTAATGATGGATGCACCCAGCTCCTACTTATGTGGAAGACGGAGAGTGGACATCTGTAGGTCACTGGCAAGACGAAGGTGATTCTAGTGCCCGGCGCATTGTGGTCGTGGACCGTCAAAGATATGTCTTGCTTGACAGCGCACAAGGCGATGAGACTGAGTCAGGCAACGCTGCACAGCGTTCAATGCCGAGTCGCTTGTGAAACACGCTGACATAATGGGGAGTTTGTTCCGACCTCCGGGGAAAGAATGCCTAGAGATGTATCTCATGGATTCTATGGTAACATGCCTCCACTTTCTCCATTTAGTGACGACTTCCAAGTGTGCGTATCAGAGACTCCGCGACAGTGAATATATGTTGGCGTGCCCCTAAAGGTATGGCCTCGGGCTGACGGTTCGGCAGGATCTGTGCTAGGGGCATCATGGAGTGCCAACTGCATGCTACACGTAAAGACGGACATACAGCATGAGGGTTTGGACCTCGTCGCGTCCTAGGTTGCCTTCTCCGACAAATGCGGAATTCGGCTACCTCTCGTCGTTTCTGGGCCAAGCCCATCAGCCACAAGTGCGATTGGCTTGCGTGCAGAACACCACGCTGAAAGTGCTGTCAACCTCCACCCATCCATGAGAATGGCACCTGGATACTCCATGCTACGTATACGAGCCACCGATGATATCTTGTCCGCTTCAGCGCGCCAGATGAAAGCTAGACGCCGACTCAAAGGCACCCCCGCAAGCTACCTCATCTGTCTCTGCCTCAGGTCGGTAACACACTCGAGCGGCCATTTTCAAGTTCTCCGTTGTCTCTCCGCGTTATCCACATGATTGTCCGGCCCCAGGTTCCGGGTGCTTCCGCTCCACTATGGTAGATCCCCCTTCAGTATCACGTGATAACACAAGCCTGTGTGGTTCCTGCCAATAGTGGGCCTCAGGTGTAGCTGCCATTCCTAAAGCGGAAAGGCGGGCGCGATATAAGTGCGCCATACATGCAGGTAAGTCCCAATTCACCCTCTTCACGTGGTTTAATCTCCTAGAGACCCACCACTAGCCTCTCGGCGATTGGCTGGTGAGCTTAAGTATCGACGTGAAGTCGAAGGCTTTGTCCAACACACACCGACCAACAACACCTTCGTCTCGCAACACTCGGGCCAGAAGCTCTCGAGGCCGTCGGCAGTCACTTGAATACAAGCACAGCAACACATACCATCTCAACCATCAAGGTACGTGTGTTGCACCATTTTCGACAAGGGCTTGGTCGCAACTTGGTGTCTGCCTTTGCGCTATGGTATATAGCATAAGGCGCACATTAAGCTGTTGCATCCAAGCACCGATCAAGAATATCTTGAGCGCTTGCCAAAACGCTCTAGATCAGCAACACGACAGCTGACAAACCTTCTTGCCAGACCATCTACATCATGTCCTCTCCGGGCAACGACAGCGACGGCGGGACTCCGAGGCTCAACGGGCGCAAAAGCGCCAGGGGTCGCCAGCTCAAGCGCTGGAACCGTAAGTCCCCCCTTCTCCGTAAGAGCCCCGCACCAAGTCATTGACACCTCCACAGCCAGCGAGGACCAGCTTCTCCTTCTCTACATCGACAGCGTCTGCTGTGTCCAAGGCGTCGCTCTTCCCTGGGACGAGATTGGCTACGCCATGGAACCCCGCGAGGGTGAGGGGCAGCCGCTAAGCGGAGAGGCTATCAAGCAGCATCTGGCCAAGGTCCGCAGCGCGCGTGTCGAGGAGGGACTCCGTGTTCCTGAGAAGCCAAACCGCAACCAGCGTCGTGTTCCACCACCAAAATCGACCCTCGCCACCCCGGCCAGCGGCAAAGGCCGCGGCGGCGTCAAGATCAAGACCGAGCCGATCGCCACACCCTCCAAGCCCTCGCGCAGCACTTTGCTCGCTCCACCTACAAAGGCCGAGGAGTTGGCTGCTGCGAAAGCCAGGGAGAAGGCTGCTCGTGCTGCTGCGGCCAAGAACAAGGCTGCCGAGAAGGCTGCCGGCAGATATGCCACACCCCGTACCCCTGCCAAGCGTGTGCGTCAGTCTAGGGCTGACGTTGTGAGCGATGATGATAGCGACGCCTACCAGTCCGACGCTCCGGCCAAGGGCCAGGTCAAGAGGCTCCGCAAGACTCCCCGCAAGAACTACGCCGAGCCCGCGCCCGCCGACAGCGAGGACGACCATGATATTCTCGCCGACAACGGCAAGGCATATACCGAGGAGTCTGAGGACGAGCTTCCCATCCGCGAGCGCTACGGCCTTGCCACGCCGTCGGAGCAGTCTGGCCGTAAGTGTTGCCCATTGCAGTCATCTCCGCACCCTACTGACAATGTAATAGGTGCCTCTGCCCCCAACACCGATGCTCCCGCCTTCAAAGTCCCCACTGCCCCGATGGCGCCTCCACCCCAGCCGACCCCCAAATTCACCTACCCGGGCGGCGCGCCCAACTTTCCCTTCGGCATCAACACAAACCAGTACGCTCTCCCCAACTTCAACATGGGCGATGCCGATCAGTACACCGCCTCTCCCACTTCCTACGACCTTCCAACCTTCGGCAACAACCACCAGAACGCCAACAACATCTACACCCCGTACCACACCCCAACCCTAGGCCACTCATCCTCCGATGACGCCATCTTCACCCCCAAGACTAGCATGAACTCTTCCTTCACCAGCGCTGACCAGCAGGCTAGCTTCGACTTCAACAACGCCATCTTCGGTATGGGCCAGGCTCAAGGTGCTGGTGCTGGTGGCATGGGTAGTTTCTTCCCGCAATTCAACGACGCCATGCCTCGTTTTGCTGGAGAGAGCGATACGTTTGGCGATATGATCAACTACGAGCAGCAGGGTGAGAAGACTCAGGACCAGCAGATGGGTGAGGGTGATGAGGGAGAGAAGGCGATCAAGTATGAGTTTTGATACAGAGGGAGTGGAGAGGGGAGGTAGAGACGATGGGAGTGACTTGCCTGCTAGGGTAACGTCTTCTTCATCAGGGGATCGCAGGGCCTGAGCCGACCGCAGAGGAGATGGTGAATAGATTGCAGTCTTGCATCTTGGAAGTCTTCTTCCATCACCTTGAACCGATCTCGATGGCAGGCGGTCGAAGAGGCAGCACCTTCATCGAGGTTGCAAGCGAAACGGAGAGTATGGGTGGTAGTAGTAGACTTGGGGTAGTCTCTTGAATCACATCGTCTCTAGCAGCGTTTCCAAGAATTGTATCGTGATAGTCTGGTAACTACAGGCACACATCAGGGTGTCAGGTAAGGTGAGGTTGGAACATAGTGTGCCTCCGATCCGAGTGGGGCATGCGGAGATGCATAGCGTTCCATTTGGCCAGACGTAGTGATGCGAAACAGTCACCGTTCGAGATATGAGCAATATGAGGATTACAAAGTAGTCCATTGCACATCCGTCGTCCAACAGAAATACTTGCAAGGTCGTAAGCACGCTCTTCATAGCCTCAATCGTCATTTCAGGGCTCTACGACTGCTTTCGCCAAACCAGCACCACCAACATGATCGACATCAACGACTTCATAAAAGAGCGCGGCGGCAACCCAGAGAAAATCAAGGAATCTCAACGCCGTCGCCATGCCCCTGAGGAGGCTGTTGACGAGATCATAGCCATGTTCGAAGATCACCGGAAAACGCAATATACTGCCGCAACCGAGCTCGGCGCGAAGCTGAACAAAGTGCAGAAAGACATGGGCCTGAATAAGAAGAACAAGGGCGATGCTGCGGAATTCGAGAAGCTCAAGGCGGAGAAGGATGCGGTGACGAAGGAGAAAGTCGAGATGGAGCAGCTGGCTGCAAGAAAGCAGGTTGAGCTATTGAAGAAGGCGAAGAGCGTGGGGAACTATGTCCATGAGAGCGTGCCTGTAAGCGACAACGAGGACAACAATGCGCTGCAACGAGACTGGGCGCCTGAGGGAACAAAGGTGGAGAAGAAGGACTGCTTGTCACATCATGAAGTTCTGCTGAGACTGGACGGCTACGACCCTGACCGAGGTGTCAAAATTGTGGGCCACAGAGGGTATTGCTTGACCGGCTACGGACTGTTCCTCAACCAAGCACTCATCAACTACGGCCTCGAGTTCTTGTTCAACCGCGGGTACAAGCCAAACCAACCACCTTTCTTCATGCTCCGGGAAGCTATGGCGAAGACCGCGCAACTCGAGCAGTTCGACGAGGAGTTGTATAAAGTCACTGAGCGCGAGAACGACCCTGGAACGGATAAGTACCTCATTGCGACTTCAGAACAGCCAATTTCAGCTATGCATGAGGGCGAATGGCTGAGCGACGCAAGCCTACCGATCAAATACGCCGGCTACTCCACAAATTTCCGAAAGGAAGCAGGAAGCCACGGCAAAGACGCATGGGGAATCTTCCGCGTGCATCAGTTCGAGAAGATCGAGCAATTCATTTTCTGCAAGCCGGACGAGTCGTGGGGATATTTCGACAGCATGATCGAGACATCAGAGGACTTCTACAAGTCGCTCAAGCTGCCGTACCGAGTTGTGGCGATCGTTTCGGGTGCATTGAATAATGCGGCAGCGAAGAAGTATGATTTGGAAGCTTGGTTCCCTTTTCAGGGGGAGTATAAGGAGCTCGTGTCTTGTTCGAACTGTACGGACTATCAGACACGGGAGCTGGAGATACGGTGAGTTGTTCATATGATTACGCTACATCTCCTCCAAACACTAACGATCTGCAGGTACGGACCCAAAAAGCAAACCGATGCTTCCTTCCAAAAGACCTACTGCCACGCCCTCAACTCCACGCTGTGCGCAACGGAACGCGCTCTGTGCTGCGTGCTCGAGAACTACCAGACACCCGAGGGCTTGAACGTTCCCGAAGTGCTGAGGAAGTACATCCCCGGCCAGCCGGAATTTTTACCGTATGTCAAAGAGCTGCCGAAAGACTCTACTAGCTTGAAGGCGAAGGGAAAGGCTGAGGGAGCAAAAGAGAAGCCAGCGCCGAAAGTGCCTGGAGCTGGAGAGGTGGTGGAGCGGCCGAAGACTGCGGCGGAGGAGAAGAAGTCATGATTTGATGGACGGCTCATTTGCGATCGGCTAAGCACGAAACTCCGGGCAGCATGGAGTGACCGCGTGGAGCATCTGGTGTTACCCATCAATCAGTCTCGTCGACCTATCCAGCTTGATTAGAGCTACGCAGGGTTGACTATTTCCAGGCGCTTTCCTGCATAGAATGTTAGCGGACTTCAGAGCGCGTTTAGGGAGCATCATGGCACGAGCGAAGCTACAACGAAGACTTGGGCTCCGAGGGGAATCAGTGCTGTCAAAGCAGTGATAAGTGGTGATTATGAATCTCCCACCTTCGCGCATATCACGTGCAAACAGTTCACGTTCCATGGTCTGCATGATTCATTGTCTCCTTGATCTCATCGTTACTCGCTCCGTCATCTCGCTGTCCCTTATTACTTGGTCGCAGCTTCCCGACTCAGGCTCCTCGAGCATCCAGCATCTCACAGTAGCCCTGAAAGCCACTGCCCAACACCACTCCGCCAGGAGTCCACGGTCAGGAAGCTCAAGCAGAACGCACCACTTACTCAGTCCTCATCATCCCCTTCGCCCTTCACCTTCACCTTCGCCTTCCCGCCCTCCTCATCGTCATCCTCGCCCTCCTCCGCCTCGTCGATCTTGCGCTTCTTCGGCGTGACCTTGGTGCCCTTTCCCTTCTTGGGCGAAGCACTCCCGTCCTTCGCCGACTTGCTGTCCGTACCCTCCTTCAGTCCGGAGAGAGCGTCCTTGTACTTGACGTTGAGGCGGGAGAAGCGCTTGGAGCTGGAGACGAACGTCAGTGAAGAGAAGGGTAGGGTCATTGGGTAAGCAGGGGAAAGAGGGGCGTACGCAGCGGCTTTGGAGACGATTGTGTTGGCATCTGCCACGGCTTGCCAGTCGATGGTGCCGATTCCAGCGACACGGATGATGCTGAGGAGGAACTTGACTTCCTCATCGGAAGGGGTGGCGGCAGTGGTCTTGGTGGGCGTGTCTTTGGCCATTATTGCTTGCTTGATATGTTGCCCGGTGGTGGTGTTGGTAGTTGGATCGAGGCCTGTGAGTTGAGGTGGAATTGCAGTGGAAGAGTGTTGGTGTCCAAAGGGAGTACCAGGCAGCAAGAGCTTGGAAGTGGAGGTCTATCTCATGGAACGTGATCGAAGGTGCGGCGGGCGGGCATGTGCTATGCCAGGTGATTCGAAAGTGAGCGCTCTTTTGGTGGCGTTGCCATACAAATCTGTGTCATTTGCACTTCACCTGCCACTTTCGCCACCCACTGACCGCGATTATCACGAGGTGCACCTCTGTTGCAGCCTTGAATACTTCAACACTTTCTCCTTCTTCTTCCTTCTCACCAACACTCAGACAACGACAGCATACCTTCTACCTCCAAACTACCAACAATTCACCTTCGACATCATGCCTTACGACTATGAAATTGCCAAAGCTGCGCTCTCGGAGGCGGACAAGAACCGCATCCTCTGCCTCTACCTCAACTGCGACGCCAAAGCCGTACGGCCCCACTCTCTTATGCGCCACACTCAATTGCTCCGCTACTTACACTTCTGCAGATCAACTGGGAGAAAGCCACCAAAGACTTCGGCTGCGCCTCCGTCGACAGCATGAAAGTCATGGCCCGCACGGCCCTCAAGAAGATCGAAACCGCTGGGGGCAAGCTCGACGATGCTGGAACCGCCGTCGCGGGCACCGGCACTCCGGCCAAGGCTGAGCGTGGAAGGAAGGCGAAGGCCAAGGACGACGAGGATGGAGCTGAGGATGACGATGAGGAGACGCCTAAGAAGCGTGTCAAGACTAAGGGGAAGGGCAAGAAGGAAAAGAAACGTTGAGGAGGGTGAGGAGGGTAATGAGAATGGTGATGGGGCGGGCACGGGCGTTAAGGTCGAGCAGGATGGGGAGGAGTGATCATTCGTCGAAAGGATGTGAACGAGTGATGAAGACTTGGCTGAGTGAGTCTTTCTCACCAAGTGAGAGTGCAGCGACTTCGTGGACGGGTGAGGTGTGGTAGTAGTAGCAGTACGTGAAGATTTGAGTGGCGACATACCCTCATCACTCATGTGTCCTCTCCGTCCGCGAATTGAGATCTTGTGCAAGTATCAGTGTCACGGTCACAGTGATTTCACGCGAACGGCACTTGTGGGAGTAATGACCTGAAGTCAGCCGAAGATTTTTTTGCCGGGGCGCTTGGAACACTGCGGTGACTAGCTCGAATGCAAATATTGGACCTGCAGCTGTGTCCAGCACACCTGCGAGATATGATATTCACAGCTTAGGCTTACTGTCCACACATCAACAGTTTGTCTTTGGCGATCCAGATAGACTTTGAAACACCTTCCTTACTTTGTCGACTCCATCGACTCCGCACCAACAAGCCAATCGTGACCACGCGGAGGGTCAGAGTGCCACAGCGCCGGTACAATGCTCGACATCGTGCCTACACCCGACGTTCCTACCCCTCGTGCTCCTTTGGACCTCATCATTCTTCTCGTGGCTGATGTGCGTGGTGACTCTACGTCCACTCTGCCAACATGTCGGGCGCGACGCTTGTGGACGAGAAGAATGCTGACACAGTCGACCTTCGCGCTCCTCCAGCTCTGTACAAGAAGCGCAAGGGCTCAAGACCCTGTGGATCGTGTGCAGTGAGTGACAATACTGCGCCTCAACAGTGATGTTCTAGCACGCTGACGACAATGCAGGGCTGCCAAATCCTGCAGCAGGAAGCAGAGCATCTGGATCCCCTAGCCACACTCGCGCCGCCGACGGAAGATGAGATCCAGGCAGTGAACATACCATGTCATGCCCAGCTTGTGCGTTCAGGCTCCATATTGACTCCTTCGCGTCGCTACCTGCTGATCTTCGGACAGGCTGCATGGATGGAGCCTTGCTGGAACCAAGAAACGGAGAAGCGTGCAAGTACAGCATGGCCAGGGAAACTTCATGTCGGCACATATCGACCATCTGGAACCAGCATAGTTAGGGATGGTCCTGGGTACCCGAGAAACAGCGGCTGGCGTCCAGACTACGTGCAGCCTGTTGTCGAGGATCCGGAGCCCAGACGGCTGCGATTCAGTCTGCGTGACCGGATTCGCAGAGATCCGTTGCTGCATTTCGCGATGCTGATCATTGTGGTTATTGGGTCGATATTGATCATCGCGGGCGTGGTCTATGAGGAGACCGAAGGGACTATAAAGAGGTTGGAGGACTACCAGCATTGAGTAGCACGTCCAGGACAAGCGTAGGGTAGTGGCAAATCTACGCTTCGGGCAAGTGTCGTCCAGAAGTAATCATGGAGCACATCAGTCCCACTCGTCATCGTCGTACTCAGCCTCTCTCGCTGCTCTCTTCTGCTCCAGCTTCCTCAAATCATCCTCCTTCGTCATCTTCGCCCTGACCAAGACTCCGCTCCCCATCAGTCTCCTCTCCAGCTCGCTTAGTGTGAAGCTGTCAGGCTTCGCTCCCAAGCCCTCGAATCCGATGATCCGATCAACACCTACCGCGTCCACGAAAGCGATCACACAAGGCAGTACCTGAACCTTCAACTTCACCACCAAAAAGGCAGCGTTCTCGACATTGATGCTCACAAACCTCGTGTCGAAGTGCTTCTCAGCCAGTGGCCGTAACTTCTCGTCCATGATGCGGCAACGGTTGAAGTCCGGTTTCATGAAGTGGACCACGCAGAGCTTTGTGCTGGTCGTGATGTCCATTAGCTGCTTCTCGTCCTTAATCTCCTGGTAAGTGCCATGAGATGAGTTTTGCATCATCTTGGCACGGGACACTTCGGCGTGGAGTTGCTCGAGGCGTTTCTCGCGGTGCGCGGAGAAGGCCCCTGAGTCGTCGTCCTCCAGCTCTGCGATGAGGGCGTCTTCATCGTCTGAGTCCGTTGGCTGGTGCCGGTCGAGCACTTTGGCTACGGCGGCGTCGAGGGACGGCATGGCTTGGCGAAGTTGTCTGGAGCACTCAATGCATGTTTTTGATAGCAGACGCGTGCCACCAAAATCTGCGACGCGTAAGCTTCGTCGGACCGTGCCGGATCTTCTCGGTTTCAGAAGCCACAGGTCTTCGGAGCATTATAATTATGGATTCACATGTTCGAGACGGCCAGAGGCAAGATGTCAGGACGGCTCACCATCCGTCCCCTTGTCGGCACCGCTGTCATGCCACGGCACGTTCAATGCACTGAATGGTTGCGGCAAGCCACGTGAGGGGCGAGGAACACCGAGGCATGTAGATCGTGGTGACAAAGTCAAATGGTTGGGTGCATAAAGTTATATTTACCACTCCCGAACCCTGCATCGCTCGCTGTGAGAGACGAGCAGATTCAGTATCTACATTCTTGTTCCATAGCGCATTTGCGCAAGAAGTGAATCCAACATTACCACCTTCATCGGCGTCAAGTCGTCTCTCGCGCGGCATTCCCGAATCCAGCAATCGCAGTGGACTAAAGCCCCCCTTACATCGCAGGCACCCCCGGCTTCCCCCGCGAAACCTCCCAGGAAACAGCCAGCACACCCCTTTGCGAATATGAGCGGTAGCATCGAAGAACCCAAGCGCGACCTCACAATCGAGCTGGGCGACAAGCAGGAAAACGGCTCGTACGAGCCACCGCGACAAGCACCCATGGCTCCTCCAGCGACTTCAGTCGCGAACAGCCCGCCGATCTCGATTCTGGCGTACTGTGGGAGCAGTATATTGATGACTGTTACGAACAAAATTGTGCTCACTGGGACGTTCAACTTGAACTTCTTCTTACTGGCTGTGCAGGTGCGTCGCCACGAGCAGCGAAGGAAGTGTCGGCAGGACAGCACTGACAGAAAGCGCAGAGCATAGTATGCATCGTAGCCATCCAAACCCTCAAACTCATGGGCATAGCGCAATTCCGCGACTTCAACACAGACGAGGCACGGAAATGGTTCCCTATCTCGCTCCTCCTGATTGGCATGATCTACACTGGAAGCAAGGCACTGCAATTCCTCAGTATACCCGTCTACACGATCTTCAAGAACTTGACCATCATTCTCATTGCCTACGGCGAAGTGATCTGGTTCGGCGGCTCAGTTACGAGCATGACACTGCTCAGCTTTGGACTCATGGTGGTCAGTTCGCTGATCGCAGCGTGGGCGGATATTCAGCACGCTCTTACAGGCTCAGGCGAGGCATTGACAGGCGAGGCGGCGGAGAAGCTCTCGACGCTGAATGCAGGATATCTCTGGATGCTGTGCAATTGCTTCTGCTCTGCGGCATATGTGCTGGGGATGCGCAAGCGGATAAAGCTCACGAACTTCAAGGACTTTGACAGTGAGTTCCGCCAGTGCAAAGTATTTTCCAATCGTTGCAGGGTACTGACAAAGAGTTCTAGCAATGTACTACAACAACCTCCTCTCCATCCCCGTCCTCCTGCTCTGCTCCCTCTTCCTCGAAAACTGGTCCGCCCCAAATATCGCCATAAACTTCCCCGCCGGCCATGAAGCCAAGGTCTTCGCCATCATGGTCATCTCCGGCCTCTCCTCAGTCTTCATCTCCTACTCTTCCGCTTGGTGCGTTCGCGTCACCTCCTCGACAACCTACTCCATGGTCGGAGCACTCAATAAGCTACCGATTGCGCTGAGCGGGCTGATATTCTTCGATGCGCCAGCGACTTTCGCGAGCGTGGGCGCGATATTTGTGGGCTTCGTCAGTGGAGTTGTGTATGCTGTGGCGAAGATGTGGCAGAGTAAGAATAAGGCGCAGACGGCTGGGGTGCTGCCTACCACAAGCGCAAGTGTGCAGAGTATGAGGGATTCATTGAAGCAATGAGAAGATGGTAGGAGATGTGACTTGGGCACGGAGCCGTAGAGAGCTGTATGCAGGGGGATTGTTAAAATGGACAGCTACGCAGGGCAGCATGGTTGGCCCGCGGCGTGCCTTTCGGGCGGGAAATAGAGACATGGCGTTCAGGGCAAGGGATCGGGACTTCAGCAGGTATAGCGCTTGTATACTCTACATACTCCACGGACGCAAAACATTGTTTTGCAACCAACGATGTGCTCGTCGAGTTTAGAGAAACCTCAGGCGTTTAAGGCAAAACTCTCGCGCGCCCAATTATCCGCCGATTCCCGACTCGCCACACCACTATCGACAACCCTGTTTTTTTCAATGGAATTTGACGTCGGAGGCTACGAATCATCCTGCACGGCCGTGAACACGACATGCATATGCGTGATATACCTTGTCCTAGCTTCGAGAAGCTTGAGCATCTCTAATCTTCTGGTAGGTACGGTATCTTTCCTTTCCTTAAATCTGCTGTCATGTCGTCGCGTCGTTCTGAAGTCGTGTATGATGAGCGGCGTACTGATAGTAGCGATCGGGGCGGCAGACGGAGAGATGATAGGTATGAGGTAGTCGAGAGGGAGAGGGAGACGACGTCGCCGAGACGGCGACGAGTTCAGGAGATTTCTTACGAGGAATTGGAAGATGTGCGAAATCGCGAGATGGCGTTGGTGACGAGACCGAGATCTCTGTCTCGCGAACGAGATGACAGGCTCGAGGGCCCCCGAGAACGCAGCTACGATGACAGGAAAGACGACGACACCTACTACGCCGTCCGCCGGGTCGTGACTCGCGCCCCCAGGCTCCTAGCAGAACGCCGCAGCCACGACCTCACCCGCTATCGAGACCCTCCTCGCTCTCGATCGCGCAGCTCAAGCTCCTCCTCCAGCCGGCACCGCCCTCACCGACGCCATCGCTCTCATAGCCACCGCCCGGCTGAGAAAGTCGTCGACGAAGATACCGGCAGTGTGCTCTGGTACTCCGGCCGTCCCCGCCGCGAAGGCAACTTCTTCGAGAAGAACTTCGATTCTTCTTACGATGGGCTTATAGCTGGTGTGGCTGGTGCGGCGATCGGCTCGATTACTGCTGCGAGGTTTGTAACGCCGAAGCATGAGGGGATGGAAGGGGAGAAGAGGGAACGGACGAGGAATGCGGTAGTGGGAGCTGTGGTTGGGGCGGGGCTTTTCAACGTGAGTTGTGTCATTTTGGAATGGCTACAATTCGTCAGCAGTATTACTGACTTGCTGTACAGGCTGGAGAGAACTGGTTTCGAGTCTACACTGAGGAGAAGGAGGAGAGGATTGAGAAGCGAGAGAAGCGGGAGGAGAAGAGGGAGCGGCGGTAGTGTGACCGCTCTCTCTGCTTTCTACCCGAATAATCAGCTCCCTGCTCGGCTACTGCACGCGTGTGCCTTCATGACATTCGTGGCTTGCTCTAGGGTCTCCTAGCGTTTCGTACGGCATTTCTACAACTCCGACTTCTCTGTCAACTCGATCCCATACTGCTCCTTCAACTTCACACGTATCGGCTCGCTCAGCTCCGGCGTCACAGGTGCGAGCACACCACGGTCCTTGATCTCGCCATCTAACACCATCTTCACAGCCACCGCGCAAGGCACACCGACCAGCTTCGCCATGGCGCTGTACCCTCCGCTGCCTTCAGGCTCACCATACTCGACCAGTGTGCTCGTACGTGTCTCTTTCTTCCCGTCCGCCCACTCAATGAAGAACTTGTGCTGCAGCATCACCATATCCCTCTCACCCTTCTCGTATTGCATCTTCTTCTCCAGACTGGCGCAGAGGACGTCCAGTGGTGTGCTGCGTGGCTCAATCCGCTCGGTAGAGCTGAAGACGCCGATCCAGCGGAGACCGGCGATGATCTGATTGCGCTCTTCCTCGTCTTTGAAGGACGTCTTGCCTGCTACTGCTAGCACGAGATCTGCTTCGCTGTGGCTGCTCGCGCCGAGGATCTTGGCGAATGCTTCGGCCCATGTTGGAGGTTCGGTCGAGGTCTTCTTGAGGATGTCGATCTCGTCGGTGCTGAGGAAGCCGAGGTCTGTGAGCTTCTGAATGAACGCTGGAGCACCTTGATACCGCAACGTGCCGCGGATGAGAAGCTGGGCTTCGGGGATGTTGTAGCGTTCGCGGAAAGGCGTGCTGTCGCGATTGGGGTAGGCTTCGAAGGCGTAGCCAGGGTAGATGCGGTAGGGCTTTGCGGTAGACATGAGTTCGGAGCCGGGCGTGGTCTTCTTTTCGCCGTCCTCGTAGTAGACACCGGTGTTGCGAGCTGCGAGGAGCACGCCACGAGGTGACCAGGAGAACTTGTAGCCCAGAGGGTTGTCACTGTTCTCTGGGGCTGGGAGACCGCCGCAGTAGGAAAGGAAGCCGGTGATCTTGCCACCTGCCTCGTGGACCTCTGAGATCGTCTTGACGGCGTACAAATGATCGATTCCGGGGTCTAGACCGATCTCGTTGAAGCACGTGATGCCCGCATTGATACAGTCCTGGTTCAGTGCACGCATCTCGTCTGAGACGTAAGAAGTAGTGACGACGTGCTTCTTCATCTTGATCGCGGCTTTGATGACTGTAGCATGGAATGTGTAGGGGATCAGAGAGATCACGAGATCATTCTTCTCGATCTCCTTCTCGAGTGCCTCCAGGTCGTTAACATCCAGAGACATGGGCGTAGCATGGCTAAGACCTTCGGCGAGCTTTTGTGCGCTTTCGAGTGTGCGGCATGCTGAATCAATCGTCAGACATGGTCCTTCATCATGGTCAATCGAGTCTGTTCATACCAACTGTGATGTTTACGCCGAGTTTGTCTAACTCCACTGCTGTCGGCCTCGTGACGAAGCCTGCTCCGAGAAGGAGCACATATTGGCCTCGCTTGCTGGTTAATATCGTATCCATTTTGGGGATACTGGTGGTATGTTGGTTGGGGTTCAAAGAGTTGATGTTGTAAGTGCCTGTGCAATCAAGACTTCCTGCAGAGTCAGAGGCTCAAAAAATGTCCCTCCACATGCAATTGCCCCGCGAGATCGGACGTCACAAAACGCCACAAGGGACGTTCATTCTTGCCAAGCCTTTACATGTGCGCCACACTGCAAACTGGACACGTCTAACTTCGCGTTCTTCATTCGGTTTACACATTGCCATCGGAGTCAAACAACAGACCTGCGTTCAGCGGCATCAATACCGTCAAGATGTCAGCCATGGACATGTTCTGGGCAATGCCACCCGTGACGAGGTCAGTGAATGCAGCCTCCTCATCACTCATTCGGATACTGATACTGATCTGCAGGACCCTCATAGCGGCGGCTGTCGGACTATCATGGCCGGCGCACTTGATCAATACGCCAGACCCGTACTACCTCTACTTCTTGGACTACAAGGTCTTGACGCTCAAGGCGTTCCCTGAGCTCTGGCGTCTAGTCACTCCATTCCTCCTGACAGGGCCCAAGCTGGGCTTGATCTTGGACCCGTACTTCTTATATCAGTACGGGAGTGAGCTCGAATTACGCTCGTCCCGCTTCTCCGATCCAGGCGACTTTCTTGTCTACATGGTCTTCGTCTCTGTTGTCATCCTGGTAAGTCGCTTCGCATCCTTCGGTCGAACAATAACAGGCTGCACTCTCTTTTCCATCATTTTGTTACAACCTCGCAATACTGCCCGACCGACTGCCTCTTAGTCGTGATCGGTCCCAAAGATTGAGGGAGAATACCCTCGCATCTTGTGGGCGTCCGTCATTCGCAAATAATATAGGGCGTCTGTGGGGTGTGGGATCGGTGGGAAGCCGCATTGAGATTGCTGCTTTTCTGAATCTGTGATTAGTTGTGGTTTATGGCCCCTACATTTCTCGAATACAACATGGACTGCATGCAATGCAATGCGCACTGAAGTCACTGACACTTCTGCAGGTCGTATGCGGCTACTTCATGGGCGGCATAATGTTCATGAGTCCGCTTACTCTGGCACTGGCATACACGTACGCACAAGAGAACCCACAAAGGCAGCTCAGCTACTTTGTCGTGACTTTCTCGGCGAAGTATCTCCCATATTGCATGCTCGCGATGACATTCCTCATGGCATCTCCCGAAGCAGCATTTGTGCAGTCATCAGGACTGATCGCTGCGCATATGTACGAATTCCTTGCGAAGATCTGGCCTGAATACGGAGGAGGCCGATCTATCATCTCCACACCAGTCACTGTGCGAAGGTGGTTCGAGACACCAGGAGGCACGGCAGCAGCAAGGCCTTACGGTACCGCGATCAGTGGCAACACCACGACTGTGCCTCAGCGGGCGACAGGAAGTGGAGGAGGCTGGACTAGTGGAGCAGCAGGGGCATGGAATGCCCGGGGCTCTGGTAGGCGACTCGGCGACTAAGCGTCACAATATGGACTTCGCGCTCCTTCATCTACGTTCTCATAAGCACTGCTACCGTCAGACCTATGAAACATGCATAGACTGCACCGCATGCGCAACAATGAGCGGAGCATTGCGCCCAGGACGGGCCTCTCGTTCGGAGCTGCGCGCAGTTCACCCTTGACTCGCTCGTTGTGGAGGCAGTCACTCGACACGACAAAGGTACATGTATGTTTCTTTGTTGTTCTTCACCTCATATAACTCGGTCTAAAGAAAGTCTTTCATTTGACAAAGAACCGAATCCAGACAATGTCCCCAGCTATTGGGTACCACCATGACAACCATGTCGACTCTCCGACTCAATCCCCCGGTCTGCACATCGTTGGACTCGACCAACAGGTCGTCTTAATACCTGATCATCGATATTGACCATCACATAAACACAACTCCGGAGGCTCGGAAACAATGGTCAACATGAAGCCTAAAGTTCCCAAAATCCCCGGTGGCTGGCCATCGGACACTGAAGCAAGCTCAGTCGAGCCCTCGAGAATACCTACACCACCGCCCACCGAGAAGAAGCCAAAGCGGCAGCAGATCAGTGACATGGCACGTCACTCTCGCCCAGCAAAGAAGATTCGCGTGCAAAGTAAGGCCTCGCGCGTTCTGACAGCCATGAAGAGGCCCGCTAACTTTCTGAGGAAGAAGCCAGTCTTCCCAAAACCGGCCCAGGCTAAGCCAGCTTTGGCGAAATCAGTCGTTGCATATCCGGTTGTCGCAAAATCAGCACTTGCAAGATCGAATGCAACAAGGCTGGTCGCTGGCCGACCACAGCTCAAGCCCGCACCACAACAAAAGACCACTGAAGTCGCAGCGCCAGCGCCGAAGCCTGTAGCACAACATCAACCTATCAAGGCTGCAGCATCAGCCCCGAAGCCACGTGTCACGCCTGCGGGCTACATTGATGCGACCGTTGCGCTCCCAAGGGTGGAACTCGAGGAAATCCAGGAGATCCTCATCGCGTACAGACCGCCCTTCATGCCGACTGGCCTACTCGTAACTGAGTATGAGTCCATTGGCCCACTCGGATCATCTGGAGAGGGCTCTGTCTGCCTGGCGCAGTCGATTGTCGAAGGCAACGGTCCCCTGGTTGCTGTCAAGCAGTTCCACGACAAGACCAAAGGCAACCTCTTTGCCCATTTCCCGAACGAAGTGAAGACTATGCTCACTTATGTTGGAACACATCCGAATGTTATTCAGGCGTTTCAAGCAGAGATATACGTGGATCGGTCGTGCACCATGTCGATCGAATACTGCAAGGGAGGCGACTTGCACGACAGACTGAAGCACTTCGATCGCTTGCAAATCGCCACACCGGTCATCTTCAGCTACCATCTGTTTATTCAGCTGTCTGAGGCCCTCGCTTTCATCCACAATGGTCTGACTTTCAACAAGCGAGACTATGAGCAGAATACCGCTCTTCTGCCCCTCATCCATGGCGATCTCAAGCCCGATAACATCCTTCTACGACCCGACAACATGGATTACGGAATGCCGACGCTCGTGCTTGCTGACTTCGGCCTCGCGACTCTCGCTACCAAGCCTCATAGTGCCGCCGGAACCCCAGGCTATGAGAGTCCCGAAGTCCTGGCTGGCTTTCAAGGTCGGCCGGGTCCATCCATGAGTGTCCGGAGTGACGTCTATACGTTCGGGATGATCATATACCGGGCGATCACTAACAAGCGGTGGAAGACGGGTGCGAAGCCGGTGGCGCTGAGATTGCCCGCTCCGTACGAGAAAGTCAACCTCGAGAAGGAGCTTAGATGGTGTCTGGCAATACACATGACTGATCGTCCAGCTATGCATGGGGCTGCTAATGGTATACTGCCGTTCGTAGTGCGGCTCAGGAAGGAGCGAGAGGCGATCTTCAAGCGGGATGGGCCACTTGATAAGACGCTGTGGGGGCGCAAGAAGAAGGACAAGAAGGTTGAAGAGAAGCCTAATCAGGACATCGATCTGGACATCGAGTAGTGCGGCCCAAGGTAAGTGAGGTAAGTACAGCAATTCCCTTTCTTCTACTTCACCAAGTCCGTCGAGTTTACTCTTATCCTCGCACCTTTTCCCTTCCAGTGATCATGCGTTCCCTATTCGGATCTGCTCTCATCGAAGCCGACCTCCGTTCTTGTGCTGGTCTCAACTTTCCATGCGCGGCGACTGGTAGCATGAGCATTCGCCATTTGCATGGGAAGGAGAAGATATATGACTTGGAGATCGATCAGAGACATTGGACGCTGCGAGAAAGTCACCGCGTAAGTGCCTCTGTTCCGCACAGCGAGTGCAGGCAAACACGATAGAGCAGTCACTAGTAGCGTGGTACCTACGGGCACAGAGAAGAGTACGGATTACACTGGGAAGTAAACTCGGATGCGCTTAACATTGAGCAACACAAGCGGACTCCGCCCTGCAAGCTACCCACTCGATTCGCTGATTCCCTTGCGGCAACTCGAAGCTTGGGTATGCAACGCCATCGGTCAGTCGCCAGACCTACCGCACAAAGGTAAGTGTGTTGAATACGTTCGGCTTTGTGCCTCTTTGTTAGGCCTGATCATTGTGAGTGTACATGACAAAGACTGCTTTGTTGGGTCGAAGATTGCACTGCGACTTGCTCCTCGCTGGAGCTCGTCTGCTAGGACTCGAACCCCCGGCTGAAACTCCAACCCACATCCAAGATACCAATTCGAGCTTCTGCAGTGTCGACCGCTGCAATCGTTTACCCATCACGGGGCCCCCAAACCCCAGAGATTAGTGTCAAGATGTTCCAAGCAACCATAAAGGGCTTCGAGAGCGCGCTCTCTGTCTTTACACAAAGAGCAACGGCACTCAACTTAGATCGATCAAGTCTACAAGTGCTCCGAAAGTCGATGCTCAGGGACAGCCCGTGGCAGACTGGATCCCAGCAGACAAGTATACTCTCGTCAAGGCGCTACAATCCGGCGCCGAAGCAAGCACAACACTAACAGCATCGGCAACGACAGGTCGAATCTTTGTCGTCAAGAAGTTCACCGCATACTACGACGAGTGGACGGAGGATGGGAAGGTCCAGGCTCATGGCCCACTGCCGAACGAGGCCGCAGTACTGCTAGAGAAGATCACACCGCACGAGAGCATTCTCAACGTGCTTGGCGCAGACTTCGTGTGCATCTACAAAGGCATGCACTGTAATCTGTACACTGAGTTTGCGGATGCCGGAGACCTGTCCGCGCAGATCTCACACACGCATAAACAGAGGGGAATCGCTCCGGAAGTATTCATTCTACATCTGTTTGTGAGCCTTGCTGACGCACTTGCTTACGTCCATGCAGGCATCATCTGGGATGCGGGCGACAAGCGACACCGTAAGATCTCGGAGCACAAGGGGTACTTGCACGGCGACGTCAAGCCTGGCAACACCTTCCTGCAGTGGACCAAAGACCAGCCGCTACCGCGCATTGTTCTCGGGGATTTTGGGATGTCCCAGCCTGAGTCTACTGCTAGAGGCATCTTCGGTACAAGAGTGTTCTTCGCTCCGGAGATGCAGGCTGCATATGAAAGGTCACGTGAGCCTGCCGAAGCTCGCAAGGAGATGCGCAAAACCCTAGGCGTCACAACTCAGAAATCGGACGTCTACGCTCTCGCGCAGACAATTGTAGATGCCATGACGTACGACCTACAAGAGATTGGCGCTGATCCTTATACCGAGCCTGTAACGCACGATGACAAAAAGGGTTGGCAGGGTATCTTTTTGCCGAAGAGCTTCGAAGTAGTTGCGCTCAAGGGCGCGCTGCAGAGGTGTCTTGTCGCTGACCCAGCGAAGCGGTGCAACCTACAAGAGTATTCTGCGGATGGACTGCAAGGGACCATCGGAGTGCTGAGGGCGGAGAGGGATCGGAGGCTGGAAGAGGCTGAGAACATCCCGAGGGACTTCTGGAAGAACCCGAGGGAGGTCGTGGAGGTGGACAATGAATTTCTGGTCGTGCCGGAAGCGGATGAGCCGTTTGAGGCTGTGGACGACGCAGATGGAGACATGCTGAGATAAGGAAAGGTAAGTCGGGTGCACGTAAGTCATTTCGTAACTCATGTTTCGCTTCTTGAATACAATGCGGATGCTTCGTCGCATCAAATTCAGCCTCCCTCTCATGTATATACTCTCAAAGAGCTGGGTATCATACGTGCCTACCATCCCACCTTCCAAGTCCAATCTATTTCCCCGCAAACTTACTCACTACTTGCCACCCGATCCTGAGCACCAGTGCTGCCGTGCCCACCGGAGCAAACATCTGTAGGAACTCCAACGGCGACCGCGGCGCGACCTCAGTACTTATATAAGCGGTCTTGAATTCATCCTTCGGCCCGCCTTCGATGTTCACTGCCTCAGCATGTGCAGGGAACTTGCCCGTTTGCCTGAAAGCCTCGAGCAGATCATCCTTCTCCCGCCATCGTGCAACGATCCACTCGTACATGGCCTTCGAGTCGTCGATCGGCATATCCTTGATGGCGAATCGCCGCCAGTGCATATTGACTGACTTCGGAGGTCGGCCTTGGAAGTACACTGATCGCAGAGTGAAGATGTCCTGCCCGTACTGGCCCGCCGGGATGCCTTCGTATGCTATCGTGCAGTCGTAGACGTAGTCTACAGTGTTACGCAACTCCTGCAAGCAGAATTGTAGGCCTGTCGATCGCGGCAGTATTTGGTGCCTTACGTCTGGTATGCCAGCTTTCTTCGCAAAAGCTGCAGATTGAGCGCGCGTGTTGGCACTGAGGTTCGTGCCTTCTGGGAATAGCAGGAGCCACATTGGATCGTACTGTGATCCACCGTGAGACCCCGAGAGCGGTCCAGAGTGGCGGGTGTTCAACTTCCCCAGGCGATAGCGGAGGCGGGCCTGATCTTGATCCCACTTCCGTGCCATGAAGACGAAGCTATAGAATTGCATCGCGGGGCCGATGATGGGCACCCATTTCAGACTCTCCTTCAGAATGATATAGACATGCCCGTGAGTGGGCGGCATGTTGGTGTAGGAAGTCCACCAGAGATACAGCCAGTCCGTGTAAAGTTGGTGATTTGAGATCAGCACGATCCTCTCAGGGAAGTCTACACGCAGCGAACCATCTGCTGCCTGGTGGAGCTGCCCTGCTACGGACTTGTCGCCGCTGACTCTGACAAGCGTCGGACTCCACCACTGGGTCATTGTCGTGATCAACAGGCCAAAGTACTGTTTCGTCAACGCCATGTAGGCGTAAAACCAATCTGCGCTGAAGAGGTAGAGTGGCCATCCCAGTATTTGGCCACCGTGTATGCAGATCGCTGAGCCGAAAAAGTAGAGACCAAAGAGGAAGATTCGTAGAGCCTGCATCGGCAGGCCATATTGTGGCGGACCCATGGGATGTGCTGAGTCTGGTTCAGGTGGCTTTCCAACTCCGTTTGGGATTTCCAACTTGACTGTTGGTTGTGGAAAGCGAAGCCTTTGACCTTCGGTATTTATTTGGGGCATCTTGTATTGCTCAGCTCCAGGTACCCGGTGCGATCCGGTCCAGAAGTTCTTCCAGGCAGACGCCAAAACTGTGCACCGCGGACGATTTGCAGGCAAAGGCAGTGCTTGGTGAGTAAGCAAGTGAACGACTTTCACCCACCCTCTGTTGATTTGGTCCGAGATTCTGTTTGATTCTGAATTTTGAAAGAGCCATTCGTCCACACCACCTCACACAAAGTCTATCTCGTGCCTGCTGACACTGGTCGCCTGGTGTTTGGCTGACGTCGATATTGGAGGATCTCGCATCAGATCACTCCGTTAACTCCGGCTTCCGTATGTGCAGTGTTTCGTCAAACTTCATCACTCAATGTCCATCCCATCAACATTGTGTGACCTTACGATGGGAGCATGACACGCGTATGGCGATGCTTGCGCAGCATACAGCCAGTGATAGCGACGCGATGCTTCACCAGCACCGTTCGGAAACATGAGGTGCGCAGTCTGGCTGAGCTGCCACCACGCCTCAATCCTGGGTTCAGAGGTAGGACAGCCGTGTTACCCATCGGGCAGAACGTAGCTGACATCGTGTCAGAGACTAGTAGTCATGATTTGCTCGCCTTGCAGTGGCCCAGCCCACCACGCAATGTCCTGCTAGTCCCTAAGACGGACGACGCGCCTATTCGTGCCGCGTTGATTGAGTACGCGAATCACATACACTCCGCCTACCCGGACGTATCTTTGTGCTTTGAGCCTACGGTGGCAGGCGAGATCGAGAGCGAGCTGGGCTTTGATGTATACGCACCGCAGCCGGACTGCAATACACACTACAATGACAAAATAGACTTGACAAGTACATTAGGCGGGGACGGTACGATCTTGCATGCTGCCTCGCTGTTCGCTACGGCGAAGAGCGTACCGCCTGTTCTGTCCTTCAGTATGGGCACACTGGGCTTTCTGGGAGAGTGGAAGTTCAGCGAGTACAAGCGTGCTTTTCGAGAGGTCTACGTATCTGGTGCACCATCGCCTTTGCCGACGAGTCTCGATGACGAGCCAACTGTCAGCGATAGTGGGAGTGGACCGAAGGTCGTGGATGATTCCGGCTGGTCGTCTGTACGCGGCAAGACCATGGGTACGGCGCGTAGCTCTCGCATCCTCTTGCGCAACCGTCTGCGTGTCGGCATATTCTCCACCGAAGGCGAGCGAATGCCTCACGAACCACCGTTTGCGCACCAGGATAGCAGATGTGAAGACATCTTTGCCCTCAATGAGGTGCTGCTACATCGAGGTGCATTGCCACATCTTGCCCACATCACGATCCTCATTGGATCTGGACCACAGCAGAAGGTCCTGACAACAGCTATTGCAGACGGATTCCTCGTCAGCACACCCACAGGCAGCACAGCCTACTCACTCTCTAGCGGCGGGTCGATAGTCCACCCTCTCCTCTCCCGCATCCTCCTCCCGC
>JAVRRP010000266.1:0-22260 GCA_036872775.1 Oleoguttula sp. CCFEE 5521 | reverse complement strand
GATATGGACACTGTATGCCGCTTTCGTCACAGATCCGTTTGCTCTGCCCGTGTAAGTTGCTCTGTGCACACAGCGAAGCGAAGGATTCAGCTCGGTAAAAATACTGAAGTGTTTGTAGACTAGAATATGAAGATGCAGAGACCCGAGACGAGATATCGGGAAGGTACTTAGCTGGATACTGCGCTGGTTGTAAGTGTGCGACTTGGGTGGCAGGGCGTTGCTAGGGTATGGAGATGAAAGCGTGAAGCCGAGGTGGTTGGAGGAAGGCGCGACTGGGTCTTGGCGTGGCGCTAGCCGGATCGGGCGCGTACCAGCCATCTGAACTTCATTCCGCGGATTGCATATGCTGGATTTTGTCGAAATGTTTCATGATATATACAAGTGCGGTCAAGGACATGTGCGCGACATCGAGGTAGATGGCGAGGGATCTGTGATTACATGGAGCTCCATACAAAGTCCCCAGCCCCGATACTCCGTGACATTCGACATCTTCTTGGGCCTCTTGGGCCAGATCTCCTCGCACAATGATAGCCTCTCTGCGCAAGACAAATCTACCAACCCTCAGCTCTCCGTCGATACCTTCAGCTCACGTCCAAAACCTCGAGCTCAATCTTCCAGCGACATTCAAGTAGTAGCCTCCACGCGGTCATCATCGTCTCTGCCATCCTTGCTCGCGGCACGGGTAGCAACCTGCTTCGGCGAGTACGCAATGAACACGAACTTTAAGCATGATCTCTTGATCACATGTTTCTTTGCGAAGAATTGATTCGCATTCATCGCCATGCAGACCTCTTTACGGACATCCTCAACAGTGATGCCCGTCTCTCGGGTCAACGTTGAAAAGGCACAAGCACTGTGTGACGTTGGATGACGGTGCTTCCTGTTGTTGCACTGTATCTGCCAGGCAAAGATAGCTTGCGTACAAGGCGGCTGGGTGGTGAACGTCTTTGCCGGCGTGGTCCCAGATTCGACTTCGAACAGCCGCGCGTTGATTCCCGTGACGAGCTTGGACTGCGATTGCTCTTTCATCTTGCCTTCTGTGCCAATGTGGCGAAGCTGAGTGGGGGTGAAGGCATCGTTGGGTTGACACACATCGAAGTATACCATACCTCCGTTCCGGTAAGGGAAGGGCTTCTCCGCCATCAGGCGTTGTAACATACGGTGAGTGTAACGTGGCTGATGGAGCTGGAGAGTCTCACACTGGCCGACGGGAGGCTTAAGACGTGCTGGAAGTAGATACGTTGCCCGTGCCAGGGCCTTGCTGTTACCGATGAGCTGCTGCCAGAACTTATCGACGCGCCGCAGGCGGAAGATGCTTCGGGGATCCAGGTTCACGAGGATAAGTTCCAGCAACTCGCATACTGAGAACACTGCTCTAGCACTCAACTGATAGCGCGTCAAATGCTCCGTGGAAGACGTAGTAGGTGGGCCATCGTCGATGCTGGTAGTTGCACCTTTCACTTCCTGGGCCTTTGCTTCATGCTGCGCGCTAGGTCGGCTCGTCAAAGCAAGGACGTCTGTTGTGTAACGCTTACTCCATACAGCGCTACAGTCAAGTCTGAGCGCCGGCCGTAGTATCCCGAATTGACGCACAATCTGGTGCTGATGGGCTCATTTGCTACTTCCTTTGGCCAGGTCAGCTCATCACCTTTGCCGATGTTGCATCCGCTCGAGCACTTACTCCATACAACGATGCGGCCAAGTCTGAGCGGCGACCCTGGTACGCAGATGCCATCGGCGGCGTGCTCAGCGATGCCATTGCTCACTTTTCGAAGGTGCAGTCGAGTGGGAGATGGTATTCCGACATCGGTGTATGATCGATGTGGGCATCGCGTCACACTGGGAGGGCGAAGAAGTGAATGGTGATACGGAAGGAGCGACTCAAAGTCACCTCCGAAGCTACTGCGTAGGGTAGGGTATTTCGATGAAGCGACCAGCCTTGTATTGCCATAGCACAAACGTACTCCCGCATTATTGCCACAAACCCTTCATACATCTATACAACCTTCCCTACCCTTTCCCGGGAATGACAACCCCCTCATACTCCCTTCCCTCAATATACCCCACCGTCCGCTCAAAATGCTTCCTCGGTCCCTCCAATCCAGCCACATTCTCCGCCGTGCTCAGATTACTCTGGATCAACTCCACAAGCCCGTTCAAATACTTTGTCGTCACAGCGTCGTTCTCCTGGTCGAAGTAGTAGACATATCGGTTCAAAATTTCGACGAAGAGTTCGACGCTGACGGCCGTGTCCATGCAGGCGTCTGCGACGCGGAGGGCGCGTTGGAGGCATTCGAGGACGCGTTTGGGGTCGCGGTAGGGCTAGGAGGGTGTCAGTATTGCGCGGAGTCTTGCAGACTTGGAGACAGTTTTAGCTCACCTCTTTTTGGCCTTCCTGCCGCTCGCCCCTTTCGACGGCCCACCAGAGATGACTGGCTAGGTATACAGCGCGACACTGATCCGGCTTCTTCAGCAGCTTGCTACCATGTAATGCTGCTTTCGTGATCAAGGTATCGTAATTCTCCCTTCCAAATTTCTCGCTCGTCAGGCTTAGCGCTCCCGCGATGATACATATAGCCTGGAACTGGCTCCGCGAGTCCGAGATGCTCTCCTCGTACGTCGTGAAGGCTTGCGCGAAGTACTCGTACGAGACGTCTTCGTTGTCGCATTGTGATGCGACTTGGCCGGCTGAGACGAAGAGTCGCAAGACGAGGTCTGGCACACCGGGTGTAGTGACTCGGGTGAACAGAGTGTGTATTGTTGAGTGGATGAACTTGTACAGTTGTGATGAGTTGGTCGCGTAGTCGTCGGAGCTGAGATGTTCTCTTCGCTTAAAGTTCCGGGCGAGTTTGAGGGATGCTGTGACCAGCGCTGGACTTGTGTACTTCGTTCGCTCATTCCCTTCTGTAAATGCGTTGCGCGTCTTCTGTAGGAGCTGGAATTGTGCCACGTTGTCTGCACCCTTGATGAGGTGTACTATCCGTGCGAGCCAGCCTTGCTCTTCGACTGTCTCCTCTGTCTCCACTGCACTCCGCCGTGCTACAGGTCCGCCTGGGTAGCCGGCTGGCTGTTGCATGCCCTCCTTAATGAGCACTGACAGGATCGCAAGGACGCCTTCGAGTTGCTCCGTTGTCGATATTTTCGTCTCGTTCCGTAATAAGCTTCGAGCTACCTCGCCCGCCACTGCTCGCCGAGTCGGGTATGTCTGCTGCTGGTACAAAGGCACGAAGCTAGGCAGTGCCAATGCCGTGAACAGTGAGAAGTATGCTCTCACAGGTGCCATCAGTAGGCTCAGCAGCGCTGCTTGTGATGGCTGTGAGTGGAGATCTGCGGAATTCGTGAAGCGGCTGACTTCTTTCGTGGCGTAGTGTAGGACCTGATCGACGTAGTCCAATCGCTCAGGGTAGATATTCAGCGCGAGATTGACCAGAGAGACTAGCAGCGCCGTGATGTCCTGTATTGGAAGTCGTTGCATGCTGACTAGATGTATGACCTGCTCATGGAAGACTTCGAACAGCCTGACATTAGCGGGTATACCTCTCCGCTTCTTCGTGTTACCATTGGTGTGCGGTTTCGTGGTCTCGTCTGAAGTCGATTCTGTCGCATCCACTGCGGGCGCTGCGGGCTCTGCTGGTGCCTCGCTATGCGCGTCGGCTCCATTCTCGCTCGGTTTCGATGCCTCCGCCGGCTCAGCATCCTTCGACACCTTCAGCTTCTCCAGCAACGCACTCACAGCCTCTTCCTCGTTCTTCTCCTTGTCCTCAGGCTCCTCTGTCTCCGCCTCCCTCGCCGCATAAGATGACAGCCGATCCATCAACCCAATGACAATCGCCTTAACGTTCACATGAGGGTTCAGCCTCGCCGTAGCCGACAAGAACTGATCCAGCGTATGCAAATGGAACTCATCCGGGAACACCTGGGTGATGACTTCCAGCAGATACTCCTGTGCCAGCACATCCCGACACTGCACGACCTGCTCCAGCAGCGGCTGCAAGATCGTGCTCTTATAGCTCTCCAGATCCACCAACTGACTCAAACGCACCAAGTTACTGCCCACCAGCAACTGCAATTCCTGCCGTTCTTTCGTCCGCTGCTCCCTCTCCCTCGAGTGACCCTGATGCTGCAACCGCACCCACAGCTTATTCATCTCCACAAAGTTCGTCAAGATAAAGCTAATGCTGTCCTGGAGATTTCCTTCCGGCCCCTCTCCAGTCCCAGTCGGCAGATGATCCCTCGCTTGCCCACTCAGATAGTACCGCAGGAACAATCCTCGGATTGGGTGTTGCACTCCCCGCGACATCTCCATCATGTCCTTCATGATCTCCTTCACCGGCGCGTCCGCGATGCCCATGTACACCGTCCCGACCGTGATCATGAGATACAGCCGCGGTACAATGTTCCCGGCATACTGCACCAGCTCGTACAGATCCGCGAGGTGGTTCGTCGGGTGCGAGTCGCGGAGGTAGACGGAGAGGTGGCGCAGGGCATCGAAGACGGACATGTAGAGCTCGTAGTATTGCTTAGGGCCGAGGCTGCTGGTGCGAAGCTCGGAAACGAGGGTAGAGCTACATACAGGTGGTTAGGGTATGGGTGCCTTAGGGGCTTGAGTCGCATGACCATACCTGCATTTCAGCGCGTCCATGAGCTTCCCGGGAGTCTCTAGGCAGCGGCGCATCATCACTGTCTGTTGGCGGACTACTACGAGGGCATCTTCGAGAAGGCGGGCCTGATCCTCTGGACCCGCGGGCTCTGGGGTGGTCGACATGGCCGCGGTGGTGATGTACTACATGCGGCAATGCGGTCTGCAGTTTTGATTGTTATGTAGTGAGCAACACACGGGATGTTGAGAATGAGCTATGCGCCGAGCGAAGGGGATAATATAAGAGAGTTGAGGTTGTCGCGATGAGGCCCCAGCATAGGATGAGGTCTAGCTCTTGAGCCGTCGAAAGTCTGTCTGGTTGGGCATTCAGCATTGAGACGGGAGCCTGAGAGATGGACACCGCATGCGATTACGACATAAAAATAGTGGGTGTACAGTCGTGAGGCTTCATTACATATTCTACAGTATTACAGATTTCCTCCCACGATCAAGTTCTGTTAGATCGCCGTCCGACAGGTGGTGGAGGAGGTCCTGTTGCCAGCACGCTCGGAGTGCCCAGAAAGTCGGCCAACAGGCCTCCGTTTGCTACAGGCCGCGTCAGTGTTGACGTTCTGCGACCGCTAGCCCTCTCCCCACGCCTCCCCATCGCCTCGTCTCCGAAGCCGCGCATACTGCCCGGGCCCGGTACAGCCGGCCGGTAGTCCGCATTCATGTGATCGGTTGCAGCATTGCCGAACACCTCTCCTTGTGCCGTGCGGTGTCTACGTGGTAGAGCTTCGTCGGAAGGCTCCATGAGCGTCTGAAGCTGCAACCTGCGCGCCAGGTCTTCGTCGAGTCGCTCCTGCCGTCGGCGTTGGTCGACCTCATCGGCGTACGTTTGTATTCGCGCGGCATCACCACGCCGGAGGATCGGCTCTCTTGGGGCCGGTGGCAGGTTTGCCGGCCGTGGCGCAGCAGCGTTGAACACTCTTCTATAGATTACTTGCACAGGCTCGGGCACGCGCATTTCGTTCAGTCGATCTGGATCGGGCAGATCTCGGTAGTTGAACCATGGGCAGTCGCACGTCTTCCACTTGCTGCCGCAGACGAAGCAGAACTCGGCAGTGCACCTAGTGAAATAGTCAGCGGGTATCAACAGTGGTCATATTCTCTCAACATCTGCCACGTACCGACAAGTGATGTGATTGCAGCCCTCTTTGAGCTCAATCATCGCCTTGCACTTGTAGCATCGCTTCCACCCCTCGGCCTCAGCCTGCTCCATCAATCGCGCAATTTCCGGATCCTTCGGACAGTCCGCAGACTTGTGCATCTTACCACCACACAGCGTGCATGCATTAGTTTTGCACTTCGGGCAGGTGGCATACTTCCGTCCGCCAGATGTGTGATAGTTCGAAGGCCGGATCCAGATCCCGCAACGAGAGTTTGGGCAATATATTCGGTCCTTGGTCTTGTACTCGACGAACTTCTTGTTGAAGAGTACTTTGAACTTGTCATCGAATAGACTGTCAACATGTGACAGTGGTATGTGCTCGCGTGGATTGCAGCATCTCGGTGGCATGTGAGCCGGGTCCTTCACTGCCATCCGGAAGACTCGTCGTAAACATGAGTGGCACATGCGATGGCCACACTCCAGCTTCGCGGTCATATTTGAAGGCACATCGTCTTCTCCACAGGTCAGGCACTCGACTGGTCGCGTGCTCGTTGACTTGCGGCGGAAAGTGGACTCAAGCAGGGACTCTCGCTTTTGGCTCTTCCGGGGACTGATCGAAGGCTCGACGTGATCGGCCTCCTCGGCTACAATAGGAAGACTGCGTCTTGATGAAGCCTTCTTACGAACCGACTTGCGTGGCTGGGGAGCATACATGCGCTCGGCCACTTGTGAGATGCTGTCGTCAGGTGTGACTTCCTGCTCCATGATCGATGGCAGATCATCCTTTTGCGATGAGCTTGATCGCTTCGATCGCGTACTCCGCAGCGACGGCTCTCGTTCAGGTTCATCGTGTCGTCGCTCGCTAGCGACTGCTGCTCCCGCTGCTGCACCTCCGTAGACATACTGATCGCCTCGCCCCCTCGTCCGGCGTGACGGAGACTTCTTGGAAGAGCCGCTCGATCCACTGCTCTTACTCTTTCGTCTATGCTCATCGCTAGTGCTGCGCCTGGTCGTGCCCACTTGCGATCTTCGTGTCGAGACCGGCACTATGATCTTCCTCCTCTCCTGCACCGGCCGGCCAAAGTAGCTATACCGTCGTCGTCGCAGCTCCTCCACATCAGGCTGCTGCACGACTTCTACTACCTCCTCATCCCGTTTGCGACTTGTCCTGACCGCCCCCGAGGATCTCCGTGTCCGGGTGCTGCGTCGCTCTCTGCCGACAGTCGACGAACCGCCTAAGAACATCGCTGACCACAATTTCTGGGTCGCATGCCCATATTCGGCCCCAAGCGGTTCGAGAAAGACAAAGAGCTACGGGGTGAGGTACAAAATGGGGGTCATACGGTGTAACAACTCGCAGCCTGATGCAGGTAACGAACGAAGCCACGCGAGCCAGCACATCCCGGCAGCCGGTCCGTTCGGGGCTCTTGCCGGTGCACTAGCGCCAAGCTACTGCATGCTTGTGCGAAATGTGAAAAGTCGGCCTGAGGCTAAAGATCTCGAAATGACCCGGTTGTACGATAATTACTGCATATAGGAAGTCAATTGCCCGCTTTTGATTACAGTACCTTCTGTGGTATGAGATCATGATCTGAACGATATCCGGTCCGTCATAACTTAAATGGTCAGACCTCTTGGCACTGAGTGAGTCTTCGCATGTGAGTCTCAAGAAGAATTACAGTTTCTTCCATGATTGATATACCACACCTCTCCAAATCAATTGAGGTGCGATCTCGATATGGCTCTCTCGTCGGACGACGTTCGACCGGACCCAACATCGGATCTCCACTGGTCTGACTATCGCGGTGCCATCCATCAAATATTCGCGGCCAATGCTGAGGCCCATCCATTGAGAGAATGCGTGATTGAAACAGCAACATCGACATCACCAGAGCGAGTGTTCACGTACCAGCAAATCAATGAAGCATCAAATATTCTGGCGCATCATCTGGTCTCCAATGGCGTTCAACGCGGCGAGGTGGTCATGCTCTACTCACATCGAGGTGTTGACCTGGTCGTTGCTGTCATGGGAACACTGAAAGCTGGAGCGACGTTCAGCGTGATCGATCCTCTGTATCCTGCGGATCGTCAGATCATCTATCTCGATGTTGCAAGACCAAGGGCACTTGTAGTGATTGAGAAAGCCACCCAAGAGGCTGGCCCATTGAGCAGCGCGGTGCGTGAGTTCATCAGCTCGATGCTGCAGATACGTACAGAAGTGCCGGCGCTGCAGATGCAAGACGATGGGACTTTGCGGGGCAGCGACAGGTCTGGCGTCGACATCTTCCAACCACAGCTGTCGAAGAAAGCTGAGCTACCTGGTGTAGTCGTTGGTCCGGACAGCACACCGACTCTGTCGTTCACGTCCGGATCAGAAGGTCGTCCGAAGGGTGTCAAAGGACGCCATTACTCACTCGCATACTACTTCCCTTGGATGGCGCAACGATTCGGCATGACGGACAAGGAGCGGTTCAGCATGCTGTCAGGTATTGCACATGATCCCATCCAACGAGATATTATCACTCCTTTATTCCTCGGAGCGACCCTTGTAGTGCCGCCCGCAGAGGACATCACATTCGATCGACTGGCAAACTGGGCTGCAACCAACAAGATCACAGTGACACATCTAACGCCTGCAATGGGTCAGATCATGCTGGGCTCGACCGAGCCCAAGATCGAGACTTTGCGCAATGCGTTCTTCGTAGGCGACATACTGCTCAAGCGTGATTGTAAGAGACTGCAACAGCTTGCACCTAATTGCAGGATCAAGAATATGTACGGTACGACAGAGACGCAGCGAGCGGTGTCATACTTCGAGATCCCAAGTCTAACGGAGGATCTGCACTTCCTGGACTCGATGGGAGATGTGATCCCGGCTGGCAAGGGTATGCTGGATGTACAGCTTCTCGTCGTGGGCCGAGAAGGTGATCAGCTCGGTAAGCAGAGTGCGGTTGGTGATGTTGGCGAGATCTATGTGCGAGCTGGTGGGCTCGCAGAGTGTTACCTGGGCGATGAGCAGAAGAGTACCGAGAAGTTCGTCCGCAACTGGTTCGCGGACGAGCAGCGATGGGTTGACGAGGACCAGAAGCGAGTTCAGGCGGCGGGCAAGTCTGAGCCCTGGCGCGAGTGCTATCTCGGTCCACGAGATCGCATGTACCGGTCTGGCGACCTCGGGAGGTATATGCCCGACGGCAACGTAGAGTGTGTCGGTCGTGCCGATGACCAAGTCAAGATTCGAGGCTTCCGAATCGAGCTTGGCGAGATCGACACACATCTTAGCAAACACCCTCTCGTACGGGAGAACGTGACACTGGTGAAGCGAGATCACAATGAGGAGCAGATCCTCGTGTCGTACTATGTTCCAGACTTGCAGACTCGGCGCTCGTGGACTGAACAGCAGAGCCCGGGAACCTCCACTCCGGTCGCCGAAGGGGAGATTCCGTTGAGGAGCAGGCTTCAAATGTTTGACAGGCTGTCAAGAGATGTCCGTGAGCTATTGAAGAGCAAGTTGGCGTCTTATGCGATACCAACATTGTTCATACCTATGCTGAGATTTCCACTCACACCTAACGGCAAGGTCGATAAGCGCGCACTTCCATTTCCAGAGGCAGCAGATCTGCTAGGCGATGTCACGAATGCATCTGACTTGGCAGCGAGGACTGACACAGAGTCGAAGCTGGCCGCTATTTGGGCAAGATATCTTGGACAGCCAGCAGAGTCACTGCAAAGAGATGCAAGCTTCTTCGACATAGGAGGTAACAGCATCATGACTGTGCAGATTGTGCCGAAGATCAACAAAGCGTTCGCGGGCGTCAATATACCCATGCATCTCATGACACGAGAGCCAACACTAAAGAAGGTGGCTCAATTTATCGATCGCTCACTCAACCCAGTCGATCTACGACTTGACGCTGTAGCAGGTGATGAGGAGCAGCCCGAGGACTATGCAAATGATTCGCTGATTCAGATTGAACAATTGCAAGAGTCGTATGATACGGCTGGTCCGCTCAAGCCACAGAACGGCGTCAACATCCTCCTCACTGGTGTGACCGGATTCTTGGGCGCTTACGTCCTACACGCTGCTATGATGCGCAATCCACCACAGCATGTCTTCGCCCACGTCAGAGCTCGCACTACTGCCGATGGACTCAAACGAGTCAAGCAGACCTGTACGGCCTACGGTCTCTGGCAAGATTGGTGGGAGACTGAAGGCAACCTCGAAATCGTTGTAGGTGATCTTGAGAAGCCCAAGCTAGGTCTTGACGCCAAGGTCTTCGACCGACTTGCACAAGAAGTCGAGCTCATCATACACAACGGTGCACGTGTGCATTGGCTGCTGCCATACGAGAGCCTCAAAGCCGCGAACGTTCAAAGTACACTCGAAGCCGTTAGGCTCTGCGCCATTGGTAGACCCAAGCGCCTCTCCTTCGTCTCCTCAACCAGTGCCCTCGACACGCAAGCCTTCGTCGAGCAGTCCGCGGATGGCCAACCAATTCTCGAAACCGACGACCTCTCCTCTTCTCGCCAAGGTCTAGGAACAGGCTACGGCCAAACGAAATGGGTCTCCGAGCAGATCATCCGTGAAGCCAGCAAGCGCGGGCTGGACGCCGTGATTGTGCGCTCCGGCTATGTGATGGGCGACGCCAAGACGGGTGTGAGCAATACAGACGACTTCCTCGTGCGGATGCTCAAGGGCTGCGTGCAGATCGGTAGCCGACCGGACGTTGGTAACACAATCAATATGGTACCTGTGCCACATGTAGCGAAACTGGTGTTGGCTATGTCAATGCATGGCGAGAAAGGCACCGTGGCGCATGTTGAGGCTCATCCCAGATTGACGATGAACGAGTATCTGGGCACGCTGCGTGAGTACGGGTATGATGTTCCTCTAGAGACCTACGATAGCTGGAAAAAGAAGGTGGAGCAGTATGTCGAGGCTGGAGGTGCGAAGGAGGAGCTTGCATTGCTGGGACTGTACCACATGGTCACCACGAGTCTGCCGGACTCTACGACCGCGCCAAATTTGGACGATGCTAATGCACAGAAGGCACTGCAAGTGTATGGCGATGTCGCGGAGGCGGCTTCGGGCCCTACTGGGGTGACGAGAGACGCCGTTGGAGCCTACCTGGCTTTCCTCAGTGCAAGAGGCTTCATGGCCGCACCGGAGCGCGGAGAGCTGCCTACGATCGAGATGACTAAAGCGCAAGTTGATGCACTCAACAACGTCGGCGGGAGAGGCGGAACCTCGTAGATCTCATGGATATCGACGTATTATGCAACGCGCTGCAACTGGCAAAGTGCAACATCTAGTCTCCGCAAATGAGATGGTCGTCGTGCGGTTGTACGGAATACCATACTACGCAGCACTGGCGTGTCACTCCCCATGTATGTCCTGATTTGCTCGCACTCACTCAAATCAGCTAGCGTGTCTAATACAGTTTCATGGCTACCGTCCAGCACAGTACCGGTCACAGTAGTCAGCCACGTCCGCCTGCGTCGTGGCTGCCCCGCAAACGTGGATCGCGATCATTCGTAGCCATCCCGGACGCAGCGAGTGAGAATAGTCCAAGATGTCACCGCATCGGGTGGCGGCTGTACGAGATCTGGGATCTGGGACTTCACTTCGTAGTCTGCGGAAGCAAGCATGCCGTGAAAGGCATTCTGTGACGAGTACGATGCATTGCGTATGCAAGAAGTCAATAGTCATATGCCGGTAAAGCTTGTTGTATTCTGCTGTGAGGGTTCAAGCTTCGAGTGACATGCCTTAGGGCATGGTTACGGAGCCTGGCGGCACACGAGGATCACTGGATACGGCTGTCCAGTACGTATCTCCGCGTAGCAAGGCGACTGCAGACTGCCTCCTCGAGGTCGTCCTTCGCGTTTGAATTAATACTGAACACAGACTTAGCGGCGATACCCTCATAGTAAAGGTGACAGAATGACTGCCGGGCGAGTTGGTAGGGAAGCCTCGGCGGTAATCAGATGCAAGGAAGATGGCAAGGTTCGGAGGTCGGAAGGGAAGTAGAGCCGCACTAGCTCAAAACGGTAAGACCGGCCCATGTGGAAGTCATGACGATCAAGTGACGCTTTATCAAGAAGTTTACCTCGTCGTGCTGTGGGATCATCCAACCGCTTTAGTGGTGCCTTGATTAGACCATGACTCAAGATGAAATGGGAAACCATCGGGTATTCCTTTGCTTCGTCGCAGTGCAGGGTGCGATGGCCGGAATGGCCCCAGTGGCAAACACCATTTGTGCAACATGAGATGCACCTCCATCCGCGGTACCTGTCGATACATGCAGAGCCTCCGCAAACGCATCGTCACTACCCGGCAGTTTGCGCTTCACCCGGCTCGCTGTGGAGACGAGATCTCGCCGGACGGTCTGTACGCCGGCGCGGGTCGCCAGGATCTTACTCCTACTTCACGATGAGATCATATTGTCGACATACCGAGCACAGCACTCTGTGACCATGACGCGCCAAATGCGGCGACGGCACTCGTTGCGGTACCCGCTTTGCTATGGTGCATATAGGTAGGTGAGGAGGCGTTCTCTTCCCGCTCGTCTATCATCCATCTTTCTCTCAACTACCAAGATGTACACCAAGACTCTCCTCACCAGCGCGGTGGCCACTGGCCTCGTTGCTGCGGCACCTGCTCCTCAACAGTACGGACACCACTCATCGGCATCCTACGCATGCAACCCAGCACACCAGTACCCCGGTGGCGCACATTGCGTGTCTTCGGGCACTGCGTTGACGCTCGTAACGCCAACTACAGCAGCACCCGGCACCAGCGTCACACCCTACGCTGAGAACCAGTCTGGCAACCTCGGCGGTTACAGCAATGCCGACGCCACGTTTGGCAGCTACACGCCCTCGCCAATCACACCGCTGCCGACGCCACCCTTCGGCCCCGACTCAGCAGTGCCAGCCATCCACACAGTAGCACCCAGCGGCACCGAATCAGGCGCCGCAGCCACGCAGATCAGCTCGTTCCCGACTGGAGCCACATCACACGGTCCATTCAGTGGATCGCCGACCACGATCGGTGCCGAGAGCAACAGTCCTGCAGCCGTCAGTGTTGGCACTCTCCCGCCGAACCCGACTGCTACATACTACAACACCAATGGCAAGCTCCAGAAGCAGGAGGCCGCCCCATACACTCCCGCCGGCGGTCTCGGCACCAACGGTAGCCTGCCGCGCTACATGGTGGAGAGCGACTTTGATTACGAGTCCATCACCCTCGGTCTCTACCAAGAGTGGATCGAGCTCGACAGCTTCAACAATGCGCTCGCCATTTTCTCCGAGGAAGATTTCGCCGCTGCCGGCCTATCCACTGAGGACATGGCGCTCATCTCCTTCATGGCCCAGCAAGAGCAAGGTCACGCCACCCTCTTGACAAACATGCTCGGCGAGACCGCACCGCCTCAGTGCACCTACGATTACCCTTACAAGAACGTGCGCGAGTTCGTCGACTTCAACCAGATCCTCACCCGTTGGGGTGAGTCCGGTGTCTGGGGCTTCATCAATCACCTCGACTCTCGCGAGGTTGGTCAGCTCCTCGCACAGTCCATCGCGACCGAAGCCCGCCAGGAGATGATCTTCCGCCAAATGTCCGGCCTGCACCCCATGAGCGTCTGGTTCGAGACCGGTATCCCGCAATCCTGGGCCTGGACGTTCCTCGCTCCTTACATCTCTTCTTGCCCCGAGAACACCACTCGCCTCGCGTGGCAGAACTTCCCGGCCTTGCACGTCGTCAACCAGGCGAACATCAATCGCGTCTCCGCCAACGACACCGCCGACTGGGAGCGTGTGGGCAACCGCACTTCCGATCCCGCGACTACGGACATTCCGGCCGATGAGTCTTGCGTTAACCTCAACGCTACCGGCTACGGCTGCGGCCCAGCCATCACTCACAACCGCTCCGAGCCCCTCACCTTCCCAGGAAAGCAGATCCGCTTCCTCTGGGACGCTCCTGGTAGCGCCGTGGGACCGAACAACAGCTACACCACGTCCACCTCTGCAGGCGCGCCGACGTTCGTCGCTTGGGCCAACCAGCTCAACTTGACTTACACGCCGTTGACTATCACGGGTCCAAACCAGGGGTTCACTTACCAGCCTGCTGGCGAGGTGTACCAGGGTGGTATTGGACAGGTGAATGATACCACGTTCGTGGCGTTGACGGATAGCGATATGTTCCTGACGCCTTTCAACCTGAGCATGATCAACCCGCACGTGGTTGCGCTTGGTGTGTTCCAGGCTGGATAAGCGGATCGTCAGAAAGATGATGGGAAGAGGATGGAAGGAATAATGTAAAGTGGTACGATAGTATACGGCAGATGTAATATTGCAGAAGTAATCATTAAGAAACTCTCAACATGAAGATTGCATTTATGATCTTATTCGTCTTCCTGACGCGGTGGGATGTCGTGCTCGTGCCATCCCCTCACGACGACCAATTTCGAGTCTTGAAATCTTCCGTACATGCCGTAAGCTTCTGTCCACCCCCCCAAGGCTGTACGGTGTCATTACTGCATCCGCGAGACGCCATTTTGACGAGCGCGTGTGTACAGAAGCCTCATTCGTCTCTCACGAGGCTCGGACGGTGAAGTTGTGGACCGCGTATACGGATGTCTCGACGGGGAATGCTGAAAATTCCGGAAAACACAACATGTCCCCAGTCACAAATCCTACTACCCACTCTTTTCTGCCTCTGGCTGTTTTGGTCTGCTTTCAGAACGTCCAGGTTTGAGTTTTCTCGTCCAATTCGACACCGCGACTCGCTGCGAAATCCTCCATCTCAGCGGTTGTCCACCTGTCCAAGGTCCTGGGTGCGTACAATCCACAATCAAACGCGCAGTCGTGCGAAGCCCTGGAAGTAGACGTGATGTTCTTCCTGCATCTCGGATCTTGCGCAAACCTGTTGATTCTCCATCGGAAGTGCTTCTCCTCGCTCGTATCCTCGTCCTGCCATTCGTCTATGAGCTTGAAAACGCCGTCGAAACCCTCACGAACAGGATGATCGACCAGTTGATTCGCACTCTCATCCTTGTCGTAGGGTATGGCGAAGACAACGTTTTCGAAGTCGATGCTCCTGAGCGTCGCACGGTGCGACGTGAGAAAGGCCACGATATCGAATTGCTGTAGTATGGGTCGATAGCGTCGACCACGCTCCGGATCCCGTGGGAGCATAGCAGCGATTTTGAGACCTCGGAGTCGAGGCAGGACATTCGTTGTGCTCTCCGCTTTGTCGAACAGGCTGGCTAGGCTCTCACACGCCATCGCATGCGCCTGAGAGGGCACGTGCTGATACGCAAAAATCAGATTCTCGAGGCTCTTAGTCGATTCCAGCAAGCGTCTGCACATCCCCTGCCACTCGGTAGCGTATGGGCCGCCATACAGCTGCAGATCCAGTGTCGCCAGGCGTTCAAGACTGTTTGTCAAATACTTGTACTTCTCGCTTCCTCCGAGCTTGTCGACGAACAGGGCGCCGAAAGGCAGCTCGTCGCTGATTCGTAGAGTCCTACAGGATCCTCTACCGTTGGCGAGAACAGCGAAAAGTGCATGGAGATCAGCCCAACGATCGCCGTTATGTAGGGAGTCGAGTCGACCTCGCCGCTTCGGAATACCCCTACATGAGAGCGCGTGGGTCCGTATAGTGCTTTCCGAGCTCTGGTTGAACCCGGGCGTATGCTTGCAGCTCGATGCAAACGATAGCGTATGGAGTGTCAAGTTCTGCATTGCCTGCAGCAATACTGCATATTGTTCCGCGAAAGGACGCTTGCTGGTAATTATGGCCTGTCGTCCAGAGCCCTTGTCCAATAGCGGCATGGCTGGAGGCCAGCTCTTGAACTTGTTAGTGCCACATCCCCGAGCGGGATCGATCTCTCCAGCGACCAGCCTACGGGTCACACGTCAGTGAGTGACGTTATATCACCTTCAGCCGATTATATCAGCCGCTGAGAGATGGCACGCATACCTTGCATTCCTTGACAAGGCAAACATATCCTCCCACAAAGGTTTCCCAAGTAAGCAGACTTCCTTGATGCCCTCAGCCCAGGCTGAATTACAGATTGCCACTGCTTGCCGAAGTGACAATCTGGTCTGGTGGATGTACAGCACTCGCAATCTTGAATGTATGGCCTGTCCGCAGACAAGGAACATATGCTTATTGCACGCCCGAGTTTTGAGGACGCTGTCCATATCAAGATGGCTCAGAACATCCAGTATGAGCTCATCTGGTAGATCGGTAATGGTTATTGAAGTCGGGTTTGGCTTCGGCTGCCTGCGCTGGCGGCGCTCGGAGTAGACCATAGTGAGTGGGTCCAACCAAGAATCGCAATATGCACGAGTTTCGATGGCTTATTGAAGTAGACTGTGCTCGTACCGTAGCTGCCGTTAGA
Organism: Oleoguttula sp. CCFEE 5521; assembly: GCA_036872775.1. NCBI lineage: Eukaryota > Fungi > Ascomycota > Dothideomycetes > Mycosphaerellales > Teratosphaeriaceae > Oleoguttula > Oleoguttula sp. CCFEE 5521. The sequence continues at coordinate 6,107 of JAVRRP010000266.1, read as the reverse complement.
GGCGATCTAACATAGGATCGAACGGAGAGGTTATGACACCCAATGAAACATGAGTAAGCTGGAAATACTAGTAAGGAAAGCGAAGTGAGCGCACGAGATGAGTCATTGGAAAGAACGGAGGTATAAATTGAACGAGGCAGGAGCGCGCTGATACAATACCATCACTGCTGCAAAAGACCGAAGACTCATCCGAGCTTCCATCAACTGAGCCTCGAGAAGCATACTTACCCGCATTGACGCTGAGAGGTACTGCTTGACTTGGCCCCTCGAGTGGAAGAGAGCACAAGAGAAGATTCCATGCCGTCCGTAGTGAGTGAGCCATGCCACTACTTCAAGGGCCGAGCAAGCGAAGAACGGCACCCGCATCTCGTCAAGAATACGAAGGGATCGCCACCATTGCTCGACTTACTGATCATCCTCTGAAATCTGAGAGACCTCGCTTCACTTCGTCTCATCCGGCTCAGCCTCTGCGTGCCCCACAGGCACCAACTTCCCCACAACCAGATACTTCTCCCCAAACCTTTCCTCCCAGCCCCTCAACGCCTCCATTTCCTCCTGCCCCAGATCCTCCAAGCGATCCAAGGGCCCTTTCAAATCCTCCGTCAACATCTCCGCATCAAAACTCCCACAAGCCAAACCCCTACTCGCATCACGGCCGGCAAAATTCGCGTACGGACCTCCCGGACCGTAGAAGTTCCTCCCGGGCGAGACGTCGAAGATTTTACCTCGCACGGCGAGATAGACTGGCTTGTTGTTCTGGCCGTCGAAGGGGAGGAGTTGGGGTGGGGTGAAGATGCGGAAGACTGTTGGTGGGGGTGCGGTGGGGAGGTTTGCGGCGGGCGTGGAGGGGCGGAAGCGGAGGTAGACTAGGAGGGCGAAGAGGGAGAAGAGGACGAGGTTTATGGGTGTGGCTATCGTGGCGCTGTTGAGATACACTATTGTGAGTGTTGTGTTCCAGCTGCTATACTGCGATAGGGTGTGGCTTACACTTCCGCCGCTGGGGGCGCGTCGGCGACGCTCATGGACGGACTTGGATGTAGTGATGTTGAAAACTCGACCCAAGTGGACAGATACTTATACGCAGCTCTGTGCTTGCGGGTAGTCCAGCACCATCTTCATCATGTCCAGGCGTTCCTATGAGCGGTCCCCCACGTTGCTGACTGTACTGCTCTCCACGTGTAAGAAGCCGATGTGGGGTAAGGTAGGAACGAGAAACGGAACCATGTGTTGCAACGGCGGAAACCCTCTTCGTCGGCCGCTGTTTCGAGTATGCTTGCACAAACGGCGGAGAATTGCTTGCCATGATGTCGCGGGTCTTGCTATCAGCGCATTCGACTTCTTGAAAGGCAAATGTCACGAAGTACGTGATGAGGAAAGCCATCGAGGTCGAGACCTCTAGCAACGACAGCCGAGAAGCAACGGCGCATTCCCGTGATAACCGAATCTCGAAATAATCAATTCGGCGCATCTTGGACCTTAGTGCCGAGCGCCCCCGTCCTATTCCGTCAGGTACATCTTTCGTCGAGGCTGCTGAAGACATGTTGAATGCGCATTGCTGGAATTATGAGGAAGCAAGCAAGCAGGCAGTCACAGAGTTCTTCACGTAACTGTATAGTTGACGGCCAGACACGTGGATTTGGAACCATCACCTGGCTGTGAGTTACAGTGATAGCGGTTGCTGTGTGCTAAATAATGATCATTTCACTCTCCGCGGCCAATGCTCGAAGCTTGTTCATGAGGAGTCGTGTCGGCTAGGAGAGAAGATCGCCAACGGTCAATGCGATGTCGTTTGGTGGCTTGTCAACCTCCTTCTCACATCGTCCCTCCATCCTCATCGATGGTTGTGTTAGTGACAAGGCCAGGCACGTACGTTGACACTGTTTGCACGTTGGTTGGCAATCATCACCTGCATGAGCCCCCTGTTGAAACACATCGGCTGATCCCTGCCGAAACGCGCCCACGCGACTCGAGGATCCGGCGAAGATATGTCGACCTCTCGAACAGTGCCACTCCAGACTGCGGCGCATAGGGCGGGTCTGGTTAAGATGGCGAGCTACACAATCCAAGAGGACGCTCCGTGGATGAGCAATGAGCGCGACTCCGTTTACAGCGACGATACTCCCGACTCGGCAGTGCATGTTGACAAGACACCACCTCAATCCCTAGAGCCGCCATCATTTCACGCGCATCCGCGACAGGAGATCACAGATCCAGGCCCGAACAACAGAAACAGCCGCCTTCCAATCTTCAAGCAAGTGCGCTCCATGCTTTCCAAACCCGGCGGGCAAGCAAAGTGGGACGAGCTGTCAGGCGAGCCTTCCGAGACAGGTCGACCCTCGCAGAACGTGCGACCATCGGCCTATGTTTCACCGTGGCAGGGCGCATTTCAGGCTCGCAGACACTCGCCAGATCGCAAGACCAACAAGACGAAGAAGAATCCCTCGCCCATCTCAGTCCTCCGCGACAGCGAAGACCATGGCCACATCACACCTCCAGCTGATCGAGACAGTCTGCGACCAGTTTCGCCTGTCTCACCCGTGTCGACTGTGCACAGCATAGCCCCGTCGCAGGTGTCGGTCAATGCGGTCTCCAAATTACCGCCCGGGGTGAATGTGAAGAGTCAAGTGAAGCGCAAGGCTGTCAAGGCACCTGCATCACCTACGGCTTCTGAGAACATCCCACCTCAGGACTGGCACCGGACGAGCGACGAACACATTGCTGATGCGCAACAGCAATCGAGCCACTTCAGTTGGTCAACAGTTGCACCCTCTCTTGCGCCCCATCTCAGCAAGAACTTCAGTACCAGCAATCGCGCCTCCGCCGAGACAACTCTCGCTCCCGGCGAAGCCTCGAACTCCCGCTTCAGCTGGAGCACGATAGCCACCAATACCACCTACGCGCCTCCAATGGACTCGCACACCGCATCGCCCGTTCCTCCGATCCCCTCCCACTACCTCAAGCCCACATCTCAATACAGCAACCCACCCACACAATCCATCCTCTCCCGCAAACGCCCAGTCCAGCGCTTCGAGAAGGACGACCACACGCCCTCCGCCCAACCCACTACCACAGCAACTTCTCGCGCTACCTCCTCACCCGCTCCAAAAGTCGTCACACCCACCACTCCCGCGAGACCACCAGCCTACCTCACCCCAGCCAAGATCATCACAACCCCTGATCCGACTTCTGGCGCCAAAGCCCTCCCCCTCCCGCCCTTCATGACCGACAAGCAAGCCACACACCTCGAGTACCTCCTCACGCAAGAGAAGAACCTACTCATGCAGCGGCGGAACATTGAGAAAGCTATCGCGGATCTGGAAGGCGTGGAGAAGGCGAGTCCGCTGGAGGTCAGCTTTGCCACGGTTAGGGACGCGCGACGGAGGCTGGAAGAGCGAAGGGAGGTGTTGCGTGAGGTGAGGAGGGAGGAGATGGAGTTGGGGATTAAGATTGCGAGGGCGAGGCGGAAGGAGGATTTTGGTGAGGGAGAGGGCACGCTGTGGGTGAGGCGCGTTACTGGGTGAGAGAGTGCGGGGACAAGTGAAGTTATTTGTGTGATGAGGGATTGCGACGTAAGTCTGATACCCCCCCTTGAGGCGAGCGGCCGCGTGGCAGCGGCAGCGGCGCAACAGGACCCCCGTGACGTTTGTACGATGTTTGTGAGAGCGGGGGGAGATGGCGAACGACTTGGTGTGTTTCTATGTACAGGAAGCGTGGCGTTCTGGGCAGAGATGCAGGTACGCCTGCTCTCACACAGCGGGCTGGCGAGGCTCAGGGCGTTTTGGGAATCGTCGTGGGTGGGCGAGCTGCTGGCACTGCGCCAGCGAACTACGGCGGTCTTGTACGATAATTGACTGACTGGTGGTGGAGGAGCGGACCTGCTAGATCCTGATAGCAATAAGGCAGGGAGACTCAATACTGAACCCTGAAGCTCCTTCCGATGCAGCGCGGCGTCTCACGTGCCTCCTGTTGTCAATCCTCGCCGTTTGCACATGATCTCACATACAAACGACGAACAGAACATTCTCTCACTCGATCCAACATCACCGCCAACATGTCTACTAGCACTCATCCGCGTCGTAACAACAACATCAGATCGAAGTGGCGAATCCGCACCCGCGCCTGCCATACCTCAAATTCCCAGGCTCGACAGCCATGCCTTCCCTCGCATCAAACCCAACAAACAACTCCCCTCCCCACTTCCCCAAAACATCTCCCAACGATGCGTCTCCTCGCACCCCACCACCTCCAGAGGTAGCACCCGTCTTCCCAATCGGCCCCGACGGCCGCCCCCTAACAAACCTCTCCCGCCACCCCATCACCGCCGAGATGGTTTTCGCGCCGATCCCAAACCGCGAGTACCACGAATCGTTTATGAGGAAGGCTATTGCGATGGCGGAGATGGCGCTTGCGAGCGATGAGACGCCCGTGGGATGTGTTTTTGTGCGGGAGGGGGAGGTGATAGGACGGGGGATTAATGGGACGAATGCTAGTTTGTGTGTATGTACTCTGACTTTCTACTGATTGATCGTCACGGTCGATGGATTGACAAGAAAAGGCGATGCAATGCTAATGTTGACTGCAGGGAACGAGACATGCCGAGTTCGTCGCCCTCGCGGAGATCATGTCCAAGTACCCTCAATCCATTCTGCGCGACACGGATCTGTATGTGACGGTCGAGCCGTGCATCATGTGTGCTTCTGCGCTGCGGCAGTATGGGATTCGCACAGTGTACTTCGGGTGTTTGAACGATCGATTCGGTGGCACTGGAGGCGTTATGACGGTCCACATGGACGAAGGCGTTGACCCGCCGTTCCCTGTCTATGGAGGACTGTTCAGGGAGGAGGCGATCATGCTGTTGCGCAGGTTTTATGTGCAGGAGAACGACAAGGGTGAGTCTTTCTGCTGACCGCACCGCTTCGAGAACATTTCCTGACAAATGTCCGCAGCACCCGAGCCCAAGCCCAAGAAGAACCGAGAGCTGAAGACCGAGATCCTCCCCATCGAGATGCTGAGTCTCAATGGCAAACCACTTCCCAACGGAACCCCAAGTCTACTCTCGCCCAAGTCGGAAGCCACTACTACGATCACTGCTACGATCGAGACGCCGCCAATCCTCTCGCCCATGTCCGAGATCTCAATGACCTTGCCAGAGTCTGTGGATGAGCTGCCACAGGAGCTGGCAGCTGTGACGCTGAACGGAAGTGGCGAGTTGGCTGGCTGAGCTTGCTGTATGTCGATCATGGGGACGGTCATATTGACTGACGACGATGAAGAAGCATGCGCCACGTGTTGAATCGCTGGACAGCTCATCATTGCCGAATGCAGCTTGTAACACGTATCTAGCCGCGTGGCTCACTCGAGCCTTAACAGTGACCTAGTGTTTGCTAGTCAACGCCGCGTTAGCGTATGGGAAGCGCTGTTCACGCAGGCACGAGACGAAGGAAGGGGGAAAGCAGGTAGCATCGTCATCCGCAAGTCAGGACGTAGACTTGACAGCACGAGACGGTATGCACGAAATGGGAAGCGGAAGGTGTGAGTAGCTGGGCGCTGTCAAGCCGCATCGCTGAATGCAGATTATATTGTACGCAATGCTACAGATCCACAGTCTATGCTCCCAGCGCCGTATGTCTCGCAAGCAAGCGTGCCTCCTCCCCTTAACGCACCGCCCGAGCGTGCCGAAAAGCGAACTCTCACCCCTGCCGCATGGCTCGGGGAGCGCAGCCAGTGCTCGGTATCGGCCTTAGAGCAGCGGGCCACCTACCGAGCCCCATGCTGTAATGCTGCAGCAAAGTGCCTGTTCAGGACGGACGAATGACACGTGCTGTATCCTGAGCCAAGTGCCTTTCGTCTGCCATGCGAGTGTTGCAAGGCAGCGCAGTACCCATGGTTGTACACCCGCAGCCGCGCCAATCGACGCCTCGGCCGCGTCCATCGCGTCCAAGATGTGTGGTTCGGCCATTGCGGACCTGGCGTGGCATTCGCTGTCCGCGCGATCCGGAGCCGATATGAATGTTCCTTCCTTCACCTTCCGAATACCCCGTATGTGTTCCTCTCACACATTACTCCCCCCAACCCACCCTCCATTCCCCCCCCCTCCCCCTCCCCCA
>JAVRRP010000265.1:0-22268 GCA_036872775.1 Oleoguttula sp. CCFEE 5521 | reverse complement strand
GACGACGAAGAGCCGCTCAATGAAGAGGAGCTGAAGAGGGTCGAGGAGGAGATGCAGGAGCGCGAGGACAACCGCACAAATCGCAAACTGGGACTTCCTGAGACGATGCCTCGGGGTCTGGAACACGCCGGTATTGCTTCTGCCCAACTGAGCGTCCCCTCAACTACTCCCGCCCTCGCGGGCCCTGCGCCCGCAGGCGTAGCTCCGATGCCAGCGACTCAAATCCCTCGGCGCGTGGAAGCTCCTGTGATGCCAGCAACGCAGGTCCCTCATCGCATGGATGGCAATCCCCTCCAGCAACAAGGCTTCCCCGGCTCGCACGACTGGATGAATCTTCCACAACAGCAGACCAACCCGACCCACCCCTTCGCAAGTGGAGGCAGGGATGTACGGAATGGCACGTTTCAGGACGGCTCCGCGCCTATGTCGATCAGTCCACCAGCTAGACCTCTGGTGGCGACTGGTCGATCTTCGCCTGATCACGGCGTGCACGGGTTGCCTACACCCAGGCGGGGAGGGCAGTGAAAGGACTGTGACAGTGCTGTTTACGGTTACATGAGGTAGCGAGAGCGATGGTGTACGGCGCGTGAAGAGTCACTACGCGGCGAGACTGCGCGAAAAGCGTACGTCTGGCATGAGAAGCCTGGCGAGGTTGCTGAAGCGTATAGCTAGCTACATAGCAATAACAAGTATGTGATAGTGCATCGGATGTCCATGGCTCGTGACGCATTATGCTCTGTTCGAATAAACTACATCTGCGCGTCTCATGATAATCTCAAATAGCCATATTTCTTTCGTGCGTCGAGGACCAAGGAGAGGTAGCACTGAGTTGGCCATGTCAGCGATGAGCCACCGCTGCGGCAAGCCGGCCAGCACTTACCGCTTAGTCGTGCCTACCTCTCGCCGGCACCGGATGCTCAATTTCGCCGCAGTGGGTGCTTCGACAGAAGCAGAGGAGCCAGCTCGGATCCCAGGAGATGCCAGGTCGGTACCAGGCTGAGCGAGGCCCTAGCAATGGCCTTCAGATCTTTCGGGTGGTGGTAACCTGCCAACGTGTTCATTGGTTATTACTCTCCCAGTTTAGCATGACCGGCACCCACTATCCCGAGCCATGACCATCCGGATTGCCTCGCACTTTGGAGTAGGATCACACCCTCCTGCGCAGCACGGCGAGAGTGATGGGAGTGTCTGGCAAGTCGATCTTGCATCTTGATCAGAGTCCCCTGCACGATGGGCTCCAAAAGCCAATGATCGAGAGGAATGGACGGCTGTTCCATGCTCTGTCTAGCATAGCTTCTGACATGTCTTCTCTGCTGGCGCATGGCCCGGAGGGCTGAGGCTGGTAAACTCAGCTTCCTACGCCTATCACCTCGTCTCGTGCGTCACGCAGACTGTATGGTGAGTCTGACTTAGCCATCAGTGTTGGACTTGGAGGGAACGGCGACAGACGCTTCTTGAGAACTCAGCCAGGCGTGATCGGACCGTAGGGCGTGATAGGCGTGACTGGGCCGTTTGGCGTGATGGGACTTGCGCTCATCGGCGTGTTCGCCCGGCTGATGCGTTCCGTAATCTCAACTTCGTCGCCGACGCGCAGCACCGCACCTGATGGCCCTGCGCAGGCATATTGACCGAATACTGGTTTGTCTGCACTTTGTCAGTTACGGCCTGGTCGTATAATCAGTAATATCACTTACTAGGAAACTTGTCATTGACTCTCCGATCCTTCGCAAGCAGACCATACAGCTGCCGATTTGTGGCGATCATGCCTCCTTTCGCAAGGTCGACATTCAGGCTCAGACAACGGACTGTACGGGCCAGACATCGAACTGACACTTCCTGCTCAGGATCGCTCTGTGATCGGATCACAAGCATACTCCAGCCGTCTTCCTCATACGGCTCTTGCTCTTCGCCAACATCGACATGAACGTTAGGCCGAAATCGGATGATGACATCTTCGCCTTGCGCCACAGCTGGCAATCGTCGACGTGCATCTTCCTCAGATGCCGAGGAGGTGATGAGCAATGGTGCAGCATCAGCGAAGCGGAGTCGCTGCGGCTGCAACTTGTCGTTGACAGAGATCGAAAGCGCCTGGTAGTGCTTCGGCATGTAGGCAGCGCCCGGGATCTCACGTTGGCCGTTACCACCAATATAGAGCAGTCGAACTCTGAACTTGAGATGATGGCTGAAGTAGTCCGAGATCACGTCGCCCATGTCGATGCCAGTTGCTCTTGTGCCGAAGATCGAGACTTGAAATGTCTGAGCACGCATTAAAACGAGTGGGGACGGAGTGAGTGGGATGACGATAGATCGATTCTCCTTGGCTTGTATTTGCGTGATGGTAAGTTTCGACCAGGCCACGTCCACTGCACAGTGGAAGAGACCAAGTTCGAAGTACGATCTGCTGGCTATTAGTCCGAGTGCATGGAGTCTTGATCTTGCGTCACTGCTCACTTGATCGTAATGTGTTCGCAAAGGCCGTGACATTCGCCTGTGGGCGGCTTGACGAGCACATATTGTCGATCGAATCGCAGCCCTTCGTTCGTAATTTCTGCAGCTGTGACCTCGACTGGTCGCAAGGACTTAACAGGGTATATGAACAGCTGTAAAACCTCGTGTCAGTAGTCGATTCGATTCCGATAGGTATTTGGACTCGGAAGGTAGAGGGCACCCTACTCTTTGGATCTTCATCGCGCCGGTCGCTGTTGCTCCGCGGTCTATGCTACGTGATCGGCTGCTACGATATGTTGTCTCCTCGATGCCAGACGCAAATAATGTGATGTCTGATTTGGACACCACAACTGCTTACCATTACAGCATTGTCCGGACTTGGCTTAGCGCTCTGACCCTCGGCTGCTAAACAACCTCGCGCCATCCAAAGTAAGACTGCAGGTCGAGTGACATTCTTATTTCTGCAATGAACGAAATGATGCAATGACTGCTAATCGGACTTTCGAATGCTAGCAGATAGACGGGGGTCAATGAGCTTAGAGCTGGAGTCGCACTCCAACATTTCATGCGATGGCCGAGCCCTCGGCTCCGGTGGAACGAGCATGCGATCGCTGTCGAGAGCGCCGGGTGAAGGTGAGATGGCCGCGAGCAAATGTCCAACAGGAGATCTACGACGCTGACGGTGTGATAAGTGTGACAAGCGCCATCCGGCATGCTTTCGGTGCGAGAAACTCGGCAAGCCATGCCCTGGCTACGACAAGAAGCGGAAGTTCGTGGACGAAGGCGTAACGCTTCGGAAGAAGTTTGAGACGGAGACAGACCAGCGAAGCAACTCGGGCGAGTTCGCTGAGCTGTCGCTGAATGTACGGCTCTGTTGCGACGGTACCTCGGGCCCGTTCTGACAGCACTCCAGAGCCCACATAGTACGATAGCAGGTGCTACCTATGACTCCCCGTCATCTTCCGACGGAGTGCGGCGAAGACGTACATCCCTCCATGCGTTACCATCTCGACTCGGCCAAAATGTAGCCAAGCCAAGTACAATGCCGGTCGATGATCTCAACTGCTACAGATCTCAGCCGATCTACACTCCACCTACCGCACTTAACCAGCTCCCGCCAATACCATCAGACATGGACATCGACAACATCTTGAACGAAGTCCTTGATCCGCTGCAATTTGACCCAGACTGGTTCAATCTTGAGCCTGACTCGTTCTATGGCAAGAACAACAACTCATGTGGCTTCATTCCGAATCTACCCGAGATCGTGGACGAGGTTGACAAGTTCGATGCTATGACGTCGATCGAGAAGTCCGATCTGAGACTACCACGCCCTGGAACATCGCAAAGTCTGCCATGGGCCACCGACAGCCAGTTCCACACCAGCGGCCTGATCACGGACGAGCGAGAGCATGAGATGGCCTTCCTGATACGGCACTTTACTGAGTCTATAGGTCCATGGATGGACTTATATGACTGCGACAACCACTTCAGCCATCTAGTCCCACTGAGAGCATTGGGTGATGCATTACTGAAAAACGCGATAGCAGCAGTAGCCGCCAAGCAGCTTGGTCGCATGGGAGGTCGGAAGCTTTTCGGGAGCGCGCAATGTCAGAAGCCTGCGCTGATGGAGATCATTGACGATGGTGGTAACATCGACTGGTACTACAAGGCCGCAAACTACTACGACAAGGCGATACACTACTCGCGAGTCTACCTCCAACAGCTGTCGGGAAGTCTAAGCAATCCACCTTCGCCGGCGATCACTGCCACGGGCACGTCACTAAGCTCGGATGATCTGCTATTGGCGGTGTCGATGTTTACATTGTACGAGTCACTTGACACGATAGAGACAGGCTGGCTACAGTAAGCTCAATTCTTTCCATATCGAGCAGTTGGACACTGACATCGTCCAGACATCTCACAGGCATGAAGTCACTACTTGGTGTAGTGCGACCTCCAGCAGAGACACCACAGAAGCCGCCAGATCAGAGCGTCGGTCGCTTAGCCTCGTTCTGGAACTTCGCCCGCGCCGACTATCAAGCAGCGTACACAAATCGTACGATCACGCTACTCAACACAGAGGACATGAGCATGTGGCGAGACTGTGGCCTTGAAGTTCCAACGTCCGGAGAGTTGTACCACCATCCTGACAAAATCGAAATGGATCCGGGTTACAAGTCGACAACGACGGAGCTAGTCTCGCATACGCTCCTCTACCTCGTGCTACGGATCATGAACTACCTAGCAACTCCCAACATACCTCCAATTGCTCGCCTGGCGATCTACGAGTCATTGTCCTCCAGTCTAGACAGCTGGCACGAGACCTTACCCACAGTCTTCCAGCCCTGCGCACAGCTTCGTCGGCGCCCTATGCGCGGTCTCACGCCCTCGGTCACCTCCAACATCTTACCCACTTTGACCGAAAGGTTCTACCCCGTACCCCTCACAGCAGCGACCATGCTCCTGTACCACTTCGCGCGCATTACGCTGTTACTCAACCCACCTATACCAGACATCACCGCTCCCGTGCCTCAAGAGGCTCTGACGCAAGCGTACGAAACTTTGGGCATAGCGATTGGACGACCGCACCCTGCAGTCAGGGTCGAGATGTCTTTGCCGCTCTACGCTGCAGGGCTTTGCATGGAAAGTGATGAGGAGCGAAAGCTAGTGATAGAGTTGCTGTGCGCTGTAGAAGGGGACACTGGCGTTGTAACGGAGGGCAAAGTGAAAGCCTTGAAGGGCTTGTGGGGTTGGGGCTAAGAGCTTCGGCGGGAGTGTGTAGTTCGTTATATGTACCACGCCACTCACCACAAATTCCGTGCCTTGGCCCTTCAGCAATTGCCCAATTGCACTGCGCCGTTTTCCCCATTGCAGCTCATTGACCTGCTGCCAACCCAGTGCTGCTGCGCCACAGAGTTCAATCTGCCTTTTCTGCGGGTACATGGTACATAACGACGCATATCAACTTCGCCACCCACATCGATGCACTCCCTCGAGAACGCTGCGCAGACTCGTCGTCTTGGGTGGCCACGTCAGAAGCTTGGCGCAGTAATGCTAATGCACTCAAACCTCAAACACGAACATGATGGCGATCGTTCAACAGATCTCCGATCTTACATCGTCATCGCATTGCCGTTTCTTGACACAGCGTCTGAGCTCTCATCGCTTCCCGCCCTTCTTCACTTTACTCGGATGCTTCGCAAACGCAATATTGGCCGTCACTTTCCGATGTCTGTGCTTGTCGTTCCTGCCCTTCCGTACCTCCTTCGCCTTCTTGATCTGCGTATTACTCCTCGTCTCCCGAGTAGTGGTTTTGGTGAGCGCCGCGCCGTCTGCATCGTGCATTGCGTCTGGGTCTGCCTTTGAGTCTAAGGGTATCTCGTCTGAAGGCTGTCAGTACTTCAAGATACTGGTGACATGTCCGGATTACTGACTTTGCTCTGCCTCCATCTCCCGTCGTGGCGGCTTCTCTTGCTGTGCAAGTGCAAGCAGCTTCGCAGAGAGGCGCTCATTGCGTGCTTTCTCGACGGGTCCGAAGACTTTCTTCCGGAGTGCGGTGTTGTTCTTCTTGATGCCGGAGGAGCGCGCGCTTTTGGCCATGTTGGGATATCTGCGAGCAGTAGGGTATTCCCTGTTTAAGATCTGACGTTGTCGATGTCTTGAAATGCAGCAAGAGGAAGATAAATTTAGGGTTAAGCTCGCCTCTTATCTCCGAAGAGATGTCCGAGTGTGGGGATGGACCCTTGGCTGGACTTGCCTGTCGCAGCCCAAACACAATGCATCTACTGTCGAGAGGGAACCGCATCTCGCATGCATTCTTGAGCGCATCATGATGCTTGCAGCGATTTGCGAGTATTGAAGCAACACCACGTCCCTCCAGCATGTAAAGCTGCTAATCACGGACCCTGTCATCGACACAACATCTATGCTCGCAGTAACTCCACCACAGACAGCATTTCATATCGCCTCAGGCCAGGACGTTCCTTGGGCAAAGATGAGCAAACGCAAAGCCGAATCCCTCGATCTACCCAGCATCATGCGTGCCCGAGACAACCGTTATCAACAACCCACCACATCAGGCCATCACCCACGCCTGGCCGAGGATCCCAATGCCTGGTACCACTGCACCAAAGACCATTTCGAAGGCCTGGACAAAGTGTCTCAACGCCAATGCGCAACGTAATCCGCATCCTCTTTACCGACGAGGGCACATCTTCACAGACCGGCGAACCTTGCGCAGCTTGTGTCAAAGCTCTCGAGCCGAACGAGTACTGGAGCTGCCAAACTTTTAGCCCTGAGGCACGAAAGATCGAGCCGTCCTTGAGTCAGCGGTGCGCGAGGTGTATCATTCAGCATCGGACTTGCGAGCCAAGTACGCAGGGTGCTGCGCTGGAGACGCCCGCGGCTTCCACGGACGAGCATGCGACGGGTTGTGGAGGCTGCGCTGGCTTGATAGAGGATGTCGCAGTACTCAAAGACGAAGTCGCAGAGCTCAAGACCAGGCTTGCAGCCGTTGAAGGTCTCGAGGCGCGATTAGAAACACTTGAGCAGCAGAGCCAAGATGCCGCAGACCGCATACGTCCGATCAAGCGCCAGTGCATGGAGAGTGATGAGGCGATCGATGTCGAGGAGGAGCAACCCGATCGACTGCGACGTATCGTGACGGGATTCGAGGGCCGGCTGGAGCAACGGGTCGAGGAGCGCATTGCGCAGCGACTGGATGCGCGGATCGCTGAGAAGGTCGAGGATGCGCTAGCAAATGCTCTGGGCTGAGCGACGACATGCAGAGGGCTTTTTTTTCCAGCGCTGTCGAAATCGAGCGATGCCCTCACGAGCCGAAATGATGAAGTGAAGACGGCCGAGTCAGATGCAACGCTGCCTGTTTGTGTGAGCTGTGCAGCGATTCATCTGATTTGCAGTGCGAGGTCGAGATGATCCAGAGCATGAAGGTGGAATGATGATGTGGAACGGTGGCCACCTTAGCTTGGCGCGGGGAAGTGATGGCGGCACGCGGGCATACGTTCGACGAAGGAAGGTACCACTCATCTGAGGAGAGCGCTCGAGGGAATGTCGAAGTGATTGGAGGTGCGAGGACCTAGTGTCGCTTGCGCGTAGCATCAGATCTGCTGCATAGTCATACCCGGCTTTTCGCCACCCATGTATACCCTACTGTGTACTCCTCAAAACGCCAGACTACCGCCTCCGGCCCGCTAATGTGTGCATGTTACCCTCTCGTTTCTCCTGCGCCGCCTCACTTCAATTTCTTCTCCTCGCCATAACTCCTATCATCCCCGCCTTCGACCTCCACAACCATCTTCTCCATCTCCTTTGCCTGCCTCCTCCACTCATCCTGCCCGAACTTCGTCTGCTTCGCGAACAGCTCCGCGTTGGGCTGCCTGTAGCTCCCTCCCAGCCTGTCCCAGAGCGTAGTGAATTGTCCGTAATTGTAGTTGAAATATAGGTGGTGCATCGTATGGCACGCCGCGCCATTGATAATCGGGCTGTTCGCCACGTACTCCCCGTCGTGGATCATGACTGTCCAGATCTGGATGAAAGTGAAGAGCGCGATGTTGGCAAACTTCTGCAGCGGGAAGAGGAAGGGGAACAGGTGGTAGGGCACGCTCTGGCTGAAGCCATCCAGCGGGTGGAAGGCGTGCGACGCAAAGGGCGTGGGCATGATCCACTTGTGATGCGGCTTGTGCAGCTTCTTGTACAGCATCGGATGGTGCAGACCGCGGTGGATCCAGTAGATCAGGAAGTCCGTGAAGAGGAGGAAGAACGGGAACTGGATGTAGGTCCAGCTCTTGCCGAAGATGTCCAGGATTGGATGCGAGAAGCCTGGCGCGCTGATGCTGTCGTAGAGGAAGGAGTGGCCACGGACTTCGGCCACGAAGGCTGGGACGGTGAAGATGGCCATTATGGGGATTGCGCGGACGGTTTGGGAGATTTCTTGCCGGATTTGGTTTTTGAGGTATTTGGGGTGGTTGAAGGTTGTTTTGTCGAAGACGAAGATGTAGCTTAGGGTGGCGCAGGCGAAGTATATTAGAGAGCCGAAGAACCTGGGTTTTCTGTTAGTGGGAGCGTTCATCGTCTGGGAGGAGAGGAGCGAGCTCACCATGTGATCATGTACAAGCTCACGAATTGCCGGTATATGCTGTCCCGATCCCATTGGCTCTGATATGCGTATTGACTCGGCTGTACGCTCAAGTATTGACTCGCTGGCTCGAATTGCCATGTACTTCTTGAACCACCCAGCCCGCCGAGCTGTTGTGAGTAGGTCTCATTGTCGTAGCCCTTGAAGCCAGCGGCCAATGTGCTGACCGGGTTGAAGACCAAGAATGAGGTTGGCGCACTTGGTAGGACTGTGGCGTAGAGTCGATCGAAGAAGAACGTGTCCGCAAGCTCAAGAACGACGTCCATGGTGTAGATGTTTCGCTGCCCGCGAGCTTGTTCAGTTGCTGTATGTTCTGCCCGCGATTGCGGTGAGGTGGGATCGTGCTGTCGCAGAAAGGTTGAGTCTTTTCCAATGATACGAGAAGTATTCCGACCCTTGGATCCAAGTATCGCAATCCTCCCAAGTCAATGTGAGATGCTCAGGAAAGACTCCAAGACGCTGTAC
The DNA here is from genome assembly GCA_036872775.1 of Oleoguttula sp. CCFEE 5521. Taxonomy (NCBI): domain Eukaryota; kingdom Fungi; phylum Ascomycota; class Dothideomycetes; order Mycosphaerellales; family Teratosphaeriaceae; genus Oleoguttula; species Oleoguttula sp. CCFEE 5521. The sequence goes on along the minus strand of JAVRRP010000265.1, from coordinate 13,198 downwards.
ACGCCTCCCAGGCATGAGCTTATTAACATACCGAGCTCCACACAAAACCGTACGACTTCGAGCACAACTTTGAAGTGGGTCCTGCATCTCGAATACCATGCAGGGTCTGCCATGCGACTTCCGATTCGTCGTGGTGAATGATTAAGCTTCTTCAGCCTGGGAAACGTGCGCGAGCGGAGTTCACCTCCCCTGCAGGATCTGATAAGGACGAGAGCGAGGCATGATGATCGATTGCTGTATTATCACGATCATGAAGGTGTGCGTTCCACGTACGAGTCGTTATCTACGCCGGCGTCTTGCACAGGTAGGCGACCTCGTCGCTGCCATAGGTCGCAGCTGCTGTGCTTTCGCTACATGTCTACACCCGTTCGCCGTCGCTCCAGCACCAGTATCGTAACTTGCTCGCTCGCCTAGCGTGTCATGCTTTCGCTACTATGCAATCGCAACGCCACGCTCCCAAATACACAGCATCTCATCGTAAGGCCACTGTCACTAGCTTACTAATACCTCTCCCGCCATACCTGGCTATTGCCCCCACTCCCACTCCCACTACCACTCGGTGCACCAGTAGTCCCCGATCCACTGTATGGCAGCCTCAATCCCCCTGCAACACCTTGCTGCTGTCGGCTTGCGCTCCCACGCCCAGGATTCCAAGCAGGCCTGAACCCCATAGGTGGAGACGACGGCGGATCCGCGAAACCATTGTATGCCTCACTATCCTGCCTCCCGGGGCTAGCACTAGGTCTCAGCGGCGCGCCAAATGCCGTCGAACCTGGTCCAGGTCCACCGAAGGTCACAGGCTGCGCGGGAGGTGACATGGACATGTCGACGTTGAAGCCACTAGGTGTGCGAGGTCGCGGAGGCGGCGCCTGGAAGGAGGAAGTAGACGTAGATCGGGGAGCGGGCTCAGCGGGTCGCGCAGGGAAGATTGAGGGTCGTGGCGGTTCTGGGATCGAAGCTGAAGTGGCGTAGGAGCGTGAACTCAGCGACGGCGCCGAGTTGCTAGTCTGCACGCGCTTCGCTGGACGAGGTGGCTCGTCTTCATCCGACAGCGTGAGGTCAATCACAGCCGATGGTCTTTTCTGCCCCGCCACCCGCTGTGCAGAGGTAACAGATTGAGCAACACTCGGTTCGCGTGAAGATAATGGCGGCGTGTTTAGATTTGGCTGCCCGAACGGCGGCTCAAGCCATTTCGCCGGTATGTTGACCCTCGCTGCACTCGCATCCGGGGTGTCGTCCAAGTTTATGATCGAATCATCGTCGAAGTCATCATCATATGATGCTCGCACTTCGCCACGAGCTTGGTTGCTCTTCCCTTTGTCCTCGTCATCTTCTTCAACGCGCCATATGCCATCTGGCTCGATGGTGACTTGCTCGATGGACGACGCTGTCGTTGATAAGATCTCCTCAAAGTACTTGTCCACGCATAAGCTCTCGAAGCTCACCATCTTACTGCAGATTGGGCAGCTCCAAGTAGGTGCTTGCTCCTGCAACAGCATGAAATATCCTCCATCAAAGCACTGGTTGTGATGACACACCGTCGAGCGGATGGGTATCCTGATCCGCATTGTCGACACAGGATCCTTAAGCGACATCTTCGAACTCATCGCAGCGATGTCGGGATCAGCATTCGCCTGCTTCATCTCGTCAATCACCTTCTGCTTTGATATCACACGTGCAGTCCTAATGCGTTGTGTGAGTTCCTCAGCAGTCCGAGATTTGACCAGATGTACCGTGAAGGCGTAGCGTTTCGAAGTCAATGCATAGCATATAGAAAGCTGATTTTGATACCCTGCCACCTTGCGGACCCAGTCGGTAATGTCTGCGGGTTTTGTCGAACCAGGCTTGTTCTTCAGCCCTTTGAAGTTGCCCTTAACATCATCATTGTTGAGCTTCACTTCAAGCTGGTTCGGAAAGGCGATGTCGAGGCGTGACCAGGCGGCAATGTCGGATGTTTGACCGCAGTAGATGAGCAGCCTCGTACTGGAGTCCTCCTTCAGTCGCCGAGCTTGCTCATCTGATAGCGTAATGTTCACGCGGACAGTATGGCGGTTTTGCGGCATCTCTGCACCTGCTTCAGCATCTCGTAAGTGTGCCACTAGAAGGGGTGAAGGAAAAGGCGTATCTACCTGGGAGATCTTGCTGTCCGAGTATGACATCCTGGAACTCGTAGAACGGACTAGCCTTGAACTCCACTATCCCGTCGTCAGTGCAAGCTCGTACATGTCAACGATCATACTTCACTTACTCCGTGCTGCTGGTGGTTTTGCGCCTCCAGGCGCCATGGCATACGACACGCTGGTAGTCGATGTGGACGCTCCAGGTGGCGGCGCAGCACCCTGATTCCTGACGCGGTAGTATAGTTTGTCCAGTCCGACGGGATCGCCTTTCTGCACGAAGCTGTCCGCCACTGCACACACAGATCGTCAGCTCATAATCAGATATACTTGTGGTGGAGCTGGATCGCAATCTGAGAATCGCGGCCAGCCAGCTCCATGACTACCCCACATCTTCCCATGCGATCGGGAGGAATCTCGCCTTACCATCGATCACCCGTTGCTGCAATATCGCCTTCGTCCCCGATACTTGCTGACCGTAGGCTTTGCATATGTCCTTCAATATCGGGTTGAGCAGTTGTTTGATATGAGCTTCGACGCTTCGCCTCTTCTCAATCATCTGATGTCCACCTGACGCCATGCTCTTGTTCGCGCGCAAGGCGCAGTGTCGATGTTGGGCTCGTCAGTCGTGGACGATGATCGTGGAATTGGTTGCGAGGGTGTTTGTGTCGCTGTGGTGACGTGGTAGTGGTAGAAGACCTAGTTGCGCAACCTCTTCTTCGACGCTGATATCACGAGGAAGGCACGACTGAGGATGTATGTTTGTGAGTGATGCCGCAGAAGTGAGGTTGCATGGCAAGGCTTTCTTGTGCTCATGCTCACGTTGTCTGCTCAGCGCGAGGTCATGGACGCCTCAGAACATGATGCCCCTCATATATGAAGACATGTGAAAGCACGATACACTTGATGTTTGCACCTTCCACGACATGTGCACACAACACATTTCACAGCGACTTCACAAATGACGGCTGTAGTCCAGACCTTGCCAAGGCATGATGTTGCAGATCGAGATGCATAATCGTTATCGGAGCTAGCGTATTCCACTCCATCGAATCTTTGACCCCGCACGTCCCACGTCACATGACTACGCTGCTCCACGAAGACGCGTGGTCCGTCAAGCTTGAGCAATCGTTTACTCCTCTTCAGTATCACACATTATGTATCGCAAGCTCTTCCATGAGCGCAGAATCGAACGGGTATCGCGCAAACACCCCAAGCCAACCACCTCTTCCTAACCGAATTTTGTGACCATGCCCGCGATCTTGCTTGCCGTGTTAGTGGTATGCCAATTCTGTCGTATATCGTCCAGTTTCTTTGGTTCCAACCTGCCCTATCCTGTACTGTATATTTTAAGGCCCATTCACGTTCCGAACTTGTGCACAACCACCGGCCCGTGCTGCCGGCCCATCCAACCCAAGGATCCGATCCCAGCGATTTTGCATCAATTCTCGTTAGCCTTCCTCTGCATCTTCCGCATAGCCTTCCGGTGCGCTTCGTGCAATGCTCCACTCCTCATCGCCCGCTCCATGCCACGTTCCCTCCTTTCCCTCTCCTCTCGCTTCTTCTCTTCCTTTGCTTCCGCGATCCGCCTGTCCTCCAACAGCTGCTGCCTCGCTTGTTCCTCACCCATGAGCGCCTGCTGAGTTTGCTGTGCTGATTGAGCGGGCTGCAGCGAGGACCGCCAATGAGACAAGCGTGCAGATTGCCGGACGGGGTTCACTGAGGTGTGGCGGGTGGGTTGGTGGGAGTCGTAGATTACAGAGGAGTGCGGGTGGATGTTAGTTGAAGACGACGTGCGTTGGGGTGAAAGAGCGTTGGAGGTTCGGCGGACTGCGGCACGGCGTTGACTCAGCGTCACATCGTCGTCGTTCGTAGGGGAGGCGACACGACCGAGAAGGTCTGGCGTTGGACCACGAGACAGCGCAGGCTCGGATGGTGTTGTGATATTCACGTGGGGTGAAGAGCCGAGGACATGGAACGATGTCGAAGTCGTGCGGCGGAAGAGGCGCTCGTTACGCTGCTCCAGGAGATTCGTACTGCTCATAGCTGAGGGCGAGCGAGCGACGTTGTGCCGGTCGTTCGCTGCAAGAAGATCTTCTGCTATGGGCGACTCGATCACAGGCTGGTTGTGCAGTGGAGCGGAACTGTTGCGCATGCTGAGGCCAGCCAGCTTCGAACCGCGGGAGAGGCTTGCGGAGCTGCCCTGGCGGTCGATGGACATCTGTGAGTCGCTGCGATTGAAGGCGTACACCGGCGTGATGCTCTGTGAGGATGAGGCTCGTGACATGCTTGGCATATACTTGTTCAGCTTACTTGGTTTCATCCCAAGCGTCTCTGAGTCCTTGCGCGCCAGTGTCGGTGGCGACACTGGCACAGTCGTCGACTGCTGGAGATCCTTGACATCAACAGGCTTCGCTACCTCCAATGGTGCGCGATGATCGACTTGTACTCCAGGCTGATCTTGCTCCGGTGCTTCCTCGATCTCAGGCGTATCAGCGTCAGCAATGTGCTTCGCCCACTCATTTGTACGGTAGGTCATTGCGACCTTCGAGAATTTTGGTGGTAGCTCATCGACTACGCTTGCCGATACCGATGCTTTATCCGATCCGACTGCCACTGTTGGATCGTTGGCATCAGATACACCAGGTAAATCTAGGGGCTGCTTGCGTGGGTGCGAGCCTGCGATGTCGACCGGTGATCTCGGGCCATCAAGTGCGGTAGGAGGTCGTTCGAGTGCCTCAATATCCTCCTCCTCTAGTAATTCGCCGGCGTCCGCACGCCACGACGATCGTCTCGAGTGATCATCCCGTTCAGCTTGATGAGCTGGCATCAGGGCGTCCGAGTCGAAGGCAGCTCCATGAAGTGAAGGCACCTTCGATTGACGATAAGTCGACAGCGCATCCAAATCAGGTCGGTCATCCGCAGTCGCAGCTATTGACGACGCTCGATCAGCGTCTTGCGCATGAGGTGCGGCACGGTTGTGCTCGAGGAGCCGTTGAAGGGACAGTGGCTGCACGATGGGCGCAGCAGCCTGTGCTGCCGCCGTATCTCCGCCTCCCGATCCGACCGATCTGTCGACATCTTCTGCAGGCTCTTCATCGTTGTCGGTAGGGAGTCGGAACGGCAAAGGCACCACTGAAGGCGCTCCTGGTGCGAACGCAGCTGTCGAGGAGTTGGCAGTATATGCATGGTCGTGAGTCGTTACGGACGCAATACTGTTCCGCTTCGTCGATTGCGGAGACATCATGCCGTCTCCTCCGCTGATCAGGCCATCTCTCGATTCTCCAGTGGGTCGCTGTACATCCGCACTGCCACTCTGCCCAAGTCCGGCGATACCTGACAGCCGCTTACTGAATCGTTTAGACTGCCTTCGTGGCACATCGGCCATCTCGATCGCATCACCGTCAGACTCGCGCACGCTCGGTGCATTCTTGTCGGAGGTCACGACGGACGACCCGACACCAGAGTCAGTGTTCGCGCGTGCTGCTGACTTCTCGCCGTACACTGCCTCCCACTCCCTCCTGTCTCGCTCATTGTTGGATTCGACTTCTCGGCCAACAGCGTGCTCGAGCTCGTCTCTGCTCTCCTCATCGCGCATTCGCTCAAGCTCTCGCTTGCTTCGATGCTCCTTGACGACTTTCCAGATTTTGAATTGCGACATCAGGCCGAAGAGGAAGACAACTATCGTACACGCTATCTCTACCCGTATACCGCGTGTGATGGGGTATGTCGTTGTATTCAGCGGAAACTCGGAGTCATTGAGATCTGTGGCGGGTCAGCTGCCTGTGCCATTGTGTAATTCATCTGTACTTACTCCACAGGTATAGCCAAAATTCCGTCAGTCCAGCTCGGCTGAAGCAGTCCACTCCAAGGATCATGATCATGGCTCCAGCGAATGCCGTGCAAGCTATTAGGCCATAGGTACGAGTATACTGCGAAAATGACCAGGAGAAGCAGACCAGGCAAAGAACGCCGATTAGTACTCCACGTCCAGCGGTAGACTGGATGATCCCGCCAGGTGACAGCGCGAGCAGCCACATTGCCAGACAAAACCCTCCAAGCAGGCACCCCAGTCCGTCTGTGATCTCCTTAAAGACGAGTGACACGGATCCCAAGATCACGCCCGTCATTAGCGCAGCAACGAAGTAGGCACCTTGGACTGCGTCGCTCACTGGCGGATTCATGACATATATAATCAATACTGTGACCGCCAGACTGGCCGACAGGGCCGTAGAGAGGAAGATATGGAGCCCGTCATGCTTGATGCCGATCAAGCAGAGCGCCACACCAGCCAAGATCAAAAGAGCTCCTGCGAGTCCTATAGCTGGCGTGATCTTCGGCTCGATAGGTAGCTGATCTCCAGCTGTGGTAGTCGTGTTCGTCGCCGTGGCATCTGTGGGTGTTGCGGCCAATGCCGATGATGCAAGCGATGTCGACTGAAACAGCGCGCTCGAGCTGGCAACATCGCTTGTAGTGCTTGGAGCCGCAGTGGAAGCAGCATCACCGTTCGATCGCGCGCTCGACGAACTCACGCTTGTTGCACTCGAGTCTGCATCCGATGGACCGCTACTTTGCGAAGTCGGTTCGGCAGAAGTGCCTGTCGTCGTTGTCTGCGTTCCGGATCGTGTTGATGTTGCGTCGACATTTGTCGTGCCCTGCCGTCGCTGCCATACTTCTTTGCCCGTAATGCCCTGCGCGCACAGTAGCGCAGTGACTAGAGTCGTGGTGACATTCGAGAGCCGCATGTCGCGCGCCTAAAGAACGCTGAGCCGAGAAACGCCTCTTCTTCCACCCGCATCACAGATCCTTGAGTTATCGCATCAACTCCACTCAAAGTCGATTTCGGAGATCCTACGAAGTAATCCGTGAAGATCAAAGAAGCCGACAGATATCAAGGAAGATGCATGTGAGGAAGGGTACGGAAGGAACGCGTTCGTGGCCTGACTGACAGACGACGCTTCCCATTATCGACATGCCACTGCCGGCGCCCATGCTCGCGGAGAGGGTTGGGTTAACGCGCCGTTGGACCACCAACCGCGTCCTGCGGGTATACCTTCGGAGAAGGGTCCTGACAACCAACCACACAGCATAGCACTACATGCACGAACTCAAAGCAAAGCACCCGAGAAGTCAAAGAACCTTCTCAGCATCGCGAGATTGCAGCGCTCAACTCGCGCAACACGAGTTGCCCTCTAGCTGCTGTGGTGGAGCCACTCGCGAAAGGGTACAGTCTGTTTCGAGACCGTTGTCAGCATTGGGCTTCTTTGGTGCCTGTGTTAATCTCAGGGATCCGAGGGCCAAGCGCCTGCGTGCCGGCAACCACTCGGACAAACTCTCCGAAGATGATGTGATGGGCTGTGCGTATGGCTCGCCGCTGCACTTGCTTCCGACATCTTCGCATGCAGAGTCAAGCTTAGCTGCATCTCAATGATTGTGTCGTGCACGGTGGAGATCGTGAAGCTACTATCTGTGCATCCATTCATCAAGAGCATGGCCACTACGATGTAGGGCTGAACATCTTCTGACCACGACTCGCTCGTCTACCCCTGAAGTCGCGATGCCAGCCATCCGTAAAACCGGTTCGCCTGGCAATAGCGTGATCAAGCGAGATGAAGTGGTGTTAGGATTGAAGACGGCGGGCTGGATGTGCCGAACGGCCCGGGCTCCACTGACTACAGTATCTTCAGGGCTGGCTGGCAAGGCTGGGGCCGCTGCTGGGCAGGTCATCCGCACGTTGCCAGAAAGAGTCCCCACGAGACATGCTCTAAACGAAGCGATTCTAACGACCAACAGATACATTTCGTAGCGCATGTGATCGCAAACGGGCTGTCACTTGTCTCGGGAAGGGGTGCGCTGCTGGAAACAGTACTATCTATGCTCTCCGAATGGGTAATTAAACTTTAGCAACGAGTTCAGTCCTCCAACCCAGTGATCGTCTCCGTCCACCGCACCACCACTTCTGACAATGGAAGGCACACCGCCAACCCAGTCCCTAGAGCCAGGCGCCCCAGCAGTCCGCACCTCTTCTCCAACGACCCTGACTTCCATGCCAGCTCTGAGACCCTGCTTTCGCCTCACGCCGTCGATCGACACTTCGACTTCCTTTGAACGGTTCTCAGAGTCGATGCGGAGTGTAATCGGGGTGTTGGCAGGCAACACGAGGGGCCTGAATGAAAGGGACCGTGGGCAAATAGGCGTGAGAAGGATGCTGGAGACGAGAGGGTGGACTATCGACCCACCACTAGACAGTGAATAGGCTGTGCTTCCAGTAGGTGTACTGACAAGGAAGCCGTCCGCAATAGCTGTTGTCAGGACCTTTTGTTGAGGTCCAGAGCCAATCAAGATTGTGATGTGTGCGAGATGTGGCAGGGCGCCTCGATGAAGCAGCACTTCATTCAGAGCGAAGATGTCCTCGCACTTACTGTCCTGATGCGCAAACGGCGGTTCGTGAGGCAGCCGCTCGCCTTCAGTAGAAAAGATGCCGACACGAAGGCGGTTGCGCAGGAGGATGCGAGAGCTGCGCGCTTTACCCATAGTCTTGCCACGGACAGATGACCAGCCAGCATTGTCTGCAGCTCTTGGCCCACTGCCACCGTCGCTGACCATTGGCATGTCATCCGACCCGGGTGACAGAGGCGAGGGCGCACCAGACACATAGACTTCTCGGAAAGCACGCTTGTATTCGCTGAACTTCCACTCCCCCAGAAAGCCGAGTGTGCCCATACTGAAGGACAGAACGGGCGGCACACTCTTAGCCGTAGCAAACAGCGAAGCAGCGTGCAGAATCGTACCATCCCCGCCCAATGTACTCGTCAAGTCTATTGTGTCGTTGTAGTGTGTATTGCAGTCCGGCTGCGGCGCGTAAATATCGAAGCCCAGCTCGCTTTCGATCTTATCTGCCACCGTCGGCTCAAAGCACCAGGACACATCCGGGTAGGCGGAGTGTATGTGGTTCGCGTACTCAATCATCGCGGCATGTACGGGCGCGTCGTCGGTCTTAGGAACCAAGAGGACATTACGTGGCGGACTGGGCCACTGTAGGGCAAGCAGATCATGACTGCTGGTTTCTGACGGCGCCCGTCAGCTCAGTTCTGGCTGTCGAGACAACCTGTTGTCCTACCTCTGAATCCAGGATTGAGGCGTGGTGGCAGCTCCGCCAAACTGCGCACTTCAGGTCTTCGGACAGTGCTGCTGAAGCATCGCGTCGCTACCGCTGACTGTATGCTGCGCAAGCATCGCCATACACGTGTCATGCTCCCATCGTCAGGTCACGCAATGATGTTGCAGTGGTTAGAGACAACGTATTTCGATGATATTGCCGGCATGGCAAACGGAGGACGGAGTTAACGGAGCGATCTGATGCGAGATCCTCACAACATCGACGTCAGCGCCAACCAGGCGACCAGTGTCAGCAGGTTCGAAATAGACTTCGTTTCCAGCAGCAAGCACAAATGTCGCTGTCGATCTCTAGCGCAAACCAAAATCTCGGACAAATTCACCAAAGAGTGAACGAAAGTCGATCACCTGCTTACTCACGAAGCACCGCCTTGCCTACAGATCGTTCGCGGTGCATGAAGGGTGTCTGCCTGGAAGAACTGCTGGACCGGATCGCGCCGGGTACCTGGAGCTGAGCAACACGAGATGCCTCAAATGAATACCGAAGGTCAGAGACTTCGCTTTCCTCCACCAAGAGTCAAGCTGGACATTCCAAACGGGACCGGAAACCCACCTCAACCAGACTCAGCACACCCCATGGGTCCGCCACAGTATGGTCTGCCCATGCAGGCTCTGCGGATCTTCCTCTTCGGTCTCTACTTCTTCGGCTCAGCGATCTGCATACACGGTGGCCAGATACTAGGATGGCCACTCTATCTCTTCAGCCACAAGTGGTTCTACGCCTACATGGCTTTGACGAAACAGTACTTCGGCCTGCTCATCACGACGATGACCCAGTGGTGGAGTCCAACTCTTGTCAGAGTCAGTGGCGACAAGTCCATAGCAGGTCAGCTCCACCAAGCAGCAGACGGCTCGCTGCGTGTAGACTTTCCCGAAAGGATGGTACTGATCTCGAACCACCAACTTTACACCGACTGGCTGTACCTCTGGTGGACATCCTACACAAACATGCCACCTACTCACGGACATGTCTACATCATCCTGAAGCAAAGTCTAAAGTGGGTGCCTATCATCGGCCCAGCAATGCAGTTCTACAGCTTTGTCTTCATGGCACGGAAGTGGGACCAGGACCAGGCCCGTCTCCGCTATCGCCTCAGCAAGCTGAACACACGCCATTCTGGGCCGCTGTCAGGGTCTCACGGTGCATCACAGTACGACCCAATGTGGCTCCTACTATTCCCTGAGGGCACGAACCTCAGCGCCAACACCCGCGCGTCCTCTGCAGCTTTCGCGAAGAAAGCAGGTATACAAGACGTTCGGCACCAGATACTGCCTCGCTCAACGGGCCTACAGTTCTGCCTCCAGGAGTTGCGAGATACAGTTGACTACGTGTACGACTGCACGATAGCATACGAAGGTATTCCCGCCGGGCAGTACGGACAAGATATCTTCACCCTACGATCGGTGTACTTCCAGGGCCGGCCTCCAAAGTCGGTCAACATGCATTGGCGGCGGTTTGCAATTAAGGATATGCCGATCGATGACTCGAAAGCGATGTACGAGTGGATCGTTACTCGATGGCGGGAGAAGGACGATCTGCTGGAGGCTTTTAGGCAGACGGGCAAGTTCTTTGCACATGCTGAGGCAGTGAACATCGAAGGTGGGCCGAAGGATGAGTTCAAGACCGCTTATATAAGTACTGAGGTCGCGCCTCGGTCACCATTGGAGTTCTTGCAGATGTTTGCTCCCGTGAGCACGGCAGTGCTGGTGGTTAGAGTGGGATGGCAGATGGTGAGTAAGTTTGCAGGGAAATAGACTGGACTGGGAAGGTGGAATGTTAGGCACGTATGATACCCAGCTCTTTGAGAGTATATACATGAGATGGAGGCTAAACTTGCTGTGGATGAAGCATTGCGCTTGTATTGAACACCAGATACGAGATACGAAATGACTTACCTGCACCTGGCTTACCTTGTCATTATCTCAGCATGTCCCCATCATCCTTACCCACGGCCTGAAATTCCTCGTCCTCGTCCGGCACAACTAGGAAGTCCTCGTCCATCTCAACAACCTCCCTCGGGTTCTTCCAGAACTTCCTCGGGATTTGACCCGCCTCCTGCAGCTTTCGATCCCTGACCGCTCTCAGCACACCAATGGTTCCTTGGAGTCCATCGGCAGAATATTCGTGAAGATTGCACCGCTTCGCTGGATCAGCGACCAGACATCTCTGTAGCGCTCCCTTTAATGCGACTACTTCGAACGCGTTCGGCAGATGAACACCCTGCCAACCTTTCTTGTCATCGTGCGTCACAGGCTCAGTATAAGGATCAGCGCCAATTTCGTGCAGGTCGTACGTCATGGCATCGACGATTGTCTGAGCGAAAGCGTAGACGTCCGATTTCTGGGTTGTCACGCCCAGGGTCTTGCGCATTTCTTTGCGAGCTTCGGCAGGCTCACGTGACCTGTGATATGCAACCTGCATTTCGGGAGCGAAGAACACTCTCGTACCGAAGATGCCTCGGGCTTTGGACTCCGGCTGAGACATCCCAAAGTCTCCTAAAACGATACGTGGTAACGGCTGGTCTTTGGTCCACTGTAAGAAGGTGTTGCCGGGCTTTACATCGCCGTGCAAGTAGCCCTTATGCTCCGACATCTGACGATGCCGCTTGTCACCCGCATCCCAGATGATGCCTGTATGGACGTAAGCAAGTGCGTCAGCAAGACTAACAAAAAGATGCAGAATGAATACTTCCGGAGCAACTCCCCTCTGTTTATGCGTGTGTGAGATTTGCGCAGACAGGTCCCCTGCATCCGCGAACTCAGTGTAGAGGTTACAGTGCATGCCCTTGTGGATGCATACGAAGTCTGCGCCAAGCACGTTGAGGATGCTCTCGTGCGGGGTGATCTTCTCTAGTAGCACTGCGGCCTCGTTCGGCAGTGGGCCATGAGCCTGGACCTTGCCATCTTCCGTCCACTCGTCGTAATATGCGCTGAACTTCTTGACGACGAAGATTCGACCTGTCGTTGCCGATGCTATCAGTGATGTACTTGCTTCGGCGCCGGATTGTAGCGCTTTCACGAGGGTGTACTTGTCTGCTGGGATCCAGTCTGCCACAGGCTGACCCCGGGCATCGACTTTCGGAGCGCTTGTGGCCTTGAGCGATCTCAATTGGGTACCATTACTCTTCGGTGTAAGGACAGAGAGCGCGCTCTCGAAGCCTTTTATGGTTGCTTGAAACATCTTGACTCTAATCTCTGGGGTTCGTCGGGTCCGTAATGAGGTAACGGATTGCAATGGTCAACACTGCGGGAACTCGAGTTGGTATCTTGGGTGTCGGTTGGGGATTCTATCCGGGTGGTCGAGTCCTGGCAGACGAGCTCCAGCGAGGAGTAAGCGGCAGTCCAATCTTAGACCCAACAAAGCAGTCTTTGTCATGTTCACATACAATGCTCAGCCTTTTAAAGCGGCACAAAGCTGCCTCTCTTGACACAGCTTATCTTTGTGCGGTAGGTCTGGCGGCTGACCGATAGTCACTGCATGCCCGACAATCGTCGAGACGCTGTCGTATAGATATCAGCGTAACAAACGTGCTGCGGCAAGTGTGCAGCGTACACAGCGCAGTCCGTTGTGTCGCTCCCAACTTTATTCTCTGCTCTTCCGAAAGTCCGCAAGTACGACGTTGCTAGTGACTGCCTTGCATACTTTGCCCGCATTCGCTGTGCGGAACAGAGGCACTCATGCGGTGAATACTTCGTAGCGTCCCACGTCTCGAACTCATGTCCCAGATGTGTATCATCCTGTCACAACACAAATGGCAAATGCTCAAACTACAAGTCGCCGCAAATGAGACCATTGTAGGAGCGGAAGTCGGCTTCGTTGGAAGCACATCTGAGCAAAGAGTGCATGATCACCGAGAGGGAAGTGGCGCAACGGTAAAGTAGCTTCGAAAGATTTTGTGAAGTAG
>JAVRRP010000264.1:0-22271 GCA_036872775.1 Oleoguttula sp. CCFEE 5521 | reverse complement strand
GACTGCGTTAGAGAAGGGGATCAATAGACTGCGCACTAAGGAGATGGCGCGCATGTGTGTGCTAGTATGATGCCGGGGTGGAGGAGCTTACCACTCGCTGTCTGAAGCCCTTCATTGTGAAGTGTGTATACCGGAGCTAGTCACAGGTGTCCCACCACTGCTGCGCCTTGCTTGGTGAGTCCGCCTCGAAACTGCTAGACCTACTTCCAGAGTCGTCTAGCTGCTGTTGTGGAGTGTATTCGCGGGTGTGGAGAAGCGAAGGTGCGGCTATGAAGCGCGTCGGAGCTGTTACAAGACCATGCCTGGCGCTGGCTTGTGTGTGTAGGTGTGTGAGGAGATTGTCGAGTAGGATTGTTGACGGATTGGTGTGGTCAATCGGGTAATCAGGTGGACGTCACTTGGTGAAGCTGTACATCAAGCCAAGGTCGCGAGCACACCAATTGCAGTGGCTGAGGAAAGATCAGGTATGGAGTGGGATTAGAGGGTGTTGCTGCGGAAGCTTTGATGGCGAGTGTGAAGCGGTGCAGCGGTCTAGGCGATGGAGATATTGTCTGGCGGCGGCCGGCTCAAACATCGAGGGGGGTCCATCCATTGCGGCTGCTTGGCAAATCACGAGGGCGGCTCAGCAAGTACCTCGATACATGTAGGGATACATTAACACTCTGACACTACCGATTCAAGTACAGCTTTACCAGCAAGATCAAGGACTGTCTGCGCATCCAACATGCCCGGACGAATCGCTGTCTCGTCAAGAGTCGAGCCCGAGGAGCAACATGCGCCAACATACGTTGTCCCACGTGAGCGCATAGTTAGTATCGAGCACCCGTGCATAGTAAGGAACTTCGATGATGGCATCAAGTCACTAGGTGGTGAGCCTCAGCTTAAGCATGTGAGTAGTCCGGGACGACGACCTGATCGATCCAACCTAAGCTTATATATGTAAAAGGCACTCGAACACAAGGTAGGCGACAGCCTTCTCAATCTCGAGAAGCCCATGGAGGAGCCGCAACTTGGACTCTCGCTCCGACCACATGACCGATTTGCGAAGAAACTGTCTTCTGTGGGTGTTCAGTCTCGCAATGTTCTCATGAAGATTACTGTGCCAAAGCGGACTGGTCGCAAGCGAAAGCGTGGCTCAAATGATCCCTTCGTCCTGCACTCGGAGACTGACATTCCTAATAATGGGAGTCTTAACGCACTCGATCTGCTGCGCTCCCTCAAAGACAACGCCGACGACTACCAGGTCGAAGCCATTGGCACAGTCAACGAGATCCATCGCTTCCGCAACCTCCCCGACTTCCAACTCGGCTCAAGCGACAACACCACCCTACGCGACATTGCCAAACACGCCCTGAACCCCCGCTACGACTCGATCAAGAATCTTCACATCCACATGACCCCCGGTGCAGCCCACATAGGTCCTCTCACCGCCCCGCCCTTCTTCATCGGCCAGGCCCAGCCCTACTCCTACGCCTACCAACAAGCAGCTGGCGTCTCAATCACCACCGATGCCACAGGCGTGATCAAAACAACCAACAAGCAAGCCCCACCCAAGAAAGTTGTCATCGCAATCGCAGCCGACGCACCATCAATTCCCTCAGGCCCACCTTCAAATTTGACAAGCATGACACCCTTCGGCAGCTTCGTGGAACGCTGCGTAGCCGATCTCTCCGCCTTGCTGGAAACTCGCCCCATCATGACCAAGCGCGTAGCTCAGAACAGCCTGCCAAACTACTCCGACACAGTCTTCAAAGAAGCCACGCAATGGGTCTCCTACTCCTTCTCCTCCGGCCCCTGGCGCGACACCCTAATAGCCTACGGCATAGACCCACGCTCAGACCCAAAATACCGCGTCTACCAAACACTCATGTTCCAACTCGACCGCAAAGCCATGGGCGTGCACGCCGCGCCCTCCACCTCAGCCTCGAAATGGAACAGAAGCGTGCGCCACCTATCGGATAGCTCGAAATCCCACGAATTCACCGGCAAAGCCGTGACGAACAACGGCAAAACCTGGCAGATCATAGATATCCACGACCCCCTTCTAGCCCGCATTCTCGCCACCTCCACCCTCCCCTCGACCTGCGACGTGCACACTAATGGCTGGTACCACAGCGGCACCATAGCCAAAGCCCGCACCATTATGCGCGATCACATGGAATTCTTGTTCGCCGGCTTGGAGCCTCCTGAAGCAGAGTACGAGGCTGTGGCGCTGCTGCCGGATGCTATTAGGGATGAGGACGTGGAGGGGATGGTGCCGGATGCGAGTAAGGGCGCTAGGGTTGCGAGGTTGGCTGCTGCGGTTAGGGGACAGGCGAGGATGAATAATAAGGATTCGAGGAGGAGGGTGGAGATGGAGAGGGAGTGGAAGGTGTTGAAGGGGGAGATTGTGGAGGAGGGGGAGGGGGTTGAGGAAGGGGTGAGGGAGGTTGGTGAGGAGGCAGGGAGTGGTGCTAGTGCTGGAGGTGAGCTGGAGCCCGTACTCGAAGCGGAAGATGCTTGAAGTCTCGACGGCAGTATCGCGTAGTCCACCGATTGCTCGAATATCTCGGTCCGCTGCGTGAGGATCAATCCTGACGTGTTACTCGTCTGTACCGTACCTTCGCAGAACGCAGATAAATTGAGCCATCAGTGATGTCAATTCTGTACAAAGTGTATTGAGCGGTGCTGCTTGAGTATTACACGCGCAGCGCGTTCTGGAAGCCTCCCCCATCCAGCAGCAGCGCATCAGGTTTCCCATAGTACACAACCCCTCATCTCCTCTCTCCAGCTCAGCTTGCGCCCTCCTCTCCGTCCGCTCGTTCCCACTCCTCAGACCCTTATTGACCCTTATGCTTGGCCCTCAGGGAACATACTCTCCTTCAAGTTCACCCCGAGCTCTGATCGGATGCCTTCCAGTTCTCGGAGGTACTCGTCATACTGGCCTTTGTTCTCGACTTTCGCTTTGATGCCTGCCGTTGCTCGTCAGTCCTGTCCTCATACATACTTCCCTGTCGCCGATGCTTCCTCAGTGACATACCTTCGAACACCCTCACTGCCGTAGGGTAATCGTTCACGCGTCGTGCAGCTCTGAGTGCAGCGATGATGACGCTAGGCAAGTGCACCAAATCGTAGGCAAAGGCGTTGTTAAGGTTGCGCTGTAGCTCGAAGACGTCTTGTACAGACTCGAACTCTTTTTCGTATCTGCAGAGGTAAAGAATGTTAGTGATTTGTCGAAACCTCAACCGAGCTGCCCATAGCTCCTGTGTGCATCATTGCCCAATCCGCAAGAGCCCACTGCATGCCAGAATGCACGCAAGAATCTCTCTGGCGACTGATGTGCCCGTGTGCTATGCCTCAAGCTCGCCGTCGCAGCATACATCTTTCTCCCATCACACCTAACCTTCCCAGCCCGGTCGATCCGATAATCCACCCTACCGCACCCTGTTCTCAATCACACATACCTCGCAGTGAACTCCTCGAAGCTCTCCTCATGATGCGGGTCATGCGCATCGATATCCGCCGCCGCCAGTCTCCGGCCCTGCAAAGCAAAACCCCTTCTCGCGGAAAGCCTCAAGCTGGATGGTATCGTCCGTCGGAGAGGCGCAATGCGCGCGCAGCGGAGAAGGGACATTGTCTGTCAATGTAAGGGATAATTGAAGGTGAGGTAGTGCAGAGTGGAGAGGTGTTGGAGCTTGGAGCTGTGCTAGATGGTACCTGAGGTTGGCGTGCATTGGAGGTTGCTGCTCGGAGCGAGTCGGGGGCTTGGCATGGAACGGAAGATGCCGGGACGTCTGAACATCTAACGGCAACCTGGAGCCTCGCCCCTATACCTGTCATGCTCTTCAATATCTGGTACCACAGATCTGCGCAGCGATAGATCTACTCGGATAGCAGTAGAGATGCCTATGGTGTTGTGCTACTTCCGTTGGCTGTGCCTCAGTGATGAGTCACCACTCTGTAGGTCGAGTCTCAATATCTCTTTACCTTCACGCATCATAGTAGACACAACCACATGATGGCACGCAAGACAGCACCTCGCAGATGTGCGCACTTAGAGATTCAGGTCATGCCTTCATCCCACGCCGCACTTGCAGACTTCATACAGCCCGACGAGAACACACGTCGCGAGCACGCGTCGACTGGAGCGTCGGATTCCGCCACACTCCACGCATATGTACAGTCCTCCACCTTCCCAGCACCACTCGTATTGCCTGGCGATGCGTTGGAGATTGAGCACCCAGAAACTCCTCAGAGCGTGACAGAGTGCATGAGATGGAGGAATGCTGTGACGCCCAAGCGCAGAACGGTGTACGTAGTTGGGCCACCAGACGCTGCCGACGAAGTCGCACACGTACATCCCAGCGTGCGTAGTGGACCCGATGGCAGCAGACCAGCGAAGAAGCGAAAAATCTACAACTCACGAACAGAACCTTCGTCCCTCGATCCGCCCAAGATCGACGACATCGTAGCATATCTTCGCGCGTTCTACCACGGGCTGCCTGTCAAACCCTGGCACCGCGATGATCTGGAGTTCGTCAGCTGGACAGGCGATGTGCCCAAGGGGCCGCGAAAGTCGTCCCGTTTGCAGCAACAGTGTCCTCCGTTCATTGGTCTCAGACACGGCACTGAAGTCACCCGCATACGCAGCAGACGATCTCCGGATGGTCACTTTACTGCGCAACTTAGCTTGAACGACCTTCTGGACGTCGCGATCGGGATACTGCCCGCAGACGCCTACGCTCTTATCATGCTTGTTCATCAAGACATGTACGAAGACGAGACTGATGACTTCTGCTGTGGTCGTGCATATGGAGGTAGCAGAGTCTCGGTGGTGAGCATGGCACGCTACAATCCGATGCTAGACGAGCAGCAAGACATGGAGCGAGAACATGCATGGCCGCTGAGCCACTGTAAAGCTTATGTCGAGCAGAAATGCGCATTAGAAGATGGCGATCTAACCAACATCAATGACCTCCCATCAGCCTCTTCTACTGGACATACCGCGAGCAAAGACGCCGTCTGCGTAGCAATGAAGGCATCTGTCGAGGTTCCGTTGTCAGACTCTACGGCATCGCTCCAAGCACTCTGGCTCAGCCGAGTCTGCAAGACTGCCTCACATGAGCTGGGTCACTGTTTTGGCATCGGCCACTGCGTCTACTATGCATGCGTGATGCAAAGCACCGCTCATCTTAGCGAAGATGCACGACAGCCGCCTTATCTGTGTCCTGTGGATATGGCGAAGATACTGACAGCGACTGGAGCCACTGAGCAAGCCTGGTGTCAGGCCATGCTTGCTGCGGTGAGCACATGGCGGCATACTGAGAGGATGTTCGCCGGATTCTGTGCCTGGCTAGATGTGAGGTCGACGGAGATCAGCTGAGATCTTCTATTGGATCGCGGCAGGATGGTACGAGTCTGACAAGCCAACGAAGCGCGTGCCCAATCGCCATAACGGTCACGTGACGCGGTCCAAATTGAAACCGTTTCTCGACAGGGTCTGAATATACATTGTCCCATACAAATCTACACGAAGACTGCCAGCCCCAGCGCACCCACCACACTCAATCCCACCACCGCCCACCCCGTCTTTTGCACCATCCCATTCTCAATCAAACTCGCCGTATCCCACGCCAAATGCCTAAACCCATTGAGCGAATGATACACAAAAGGCATCGCCACCGCAAACTTCGTAAACACCTTCAAAGCCACCGGCCACGCCGCGAAGCTCGCTGCTATCACGCTGCTCTCAAGGTGCCACCCCAGTGCGGGTGCGACCAGGTAGCCGATGCCGAAGAGATACATGCCACCGGAGAGGGCGACGCCCGTGATGCGGTTGAAGGCGCTGCCGTACCAGGTTATCTGGGGCTTGTAGATGCCGAGATGGGGGGCGACGGGGCGGTTTAGGCGCTGCTTTGCGAGGATGGAATCGTGGGCTTGGAGGGCGGAGACGGTGGTTGCGGCGGCGTGTCTGGGGTGCATAGTCAGTATGAGGTCCTGGTGAGGTGATGGGACTGGTTAAGAGCATACCTGCGCTGAGAGATGAAGGCATTGCCGAATGCGACTGCTGCCGGGGTGGTGAACTTGAACGCTGGTCTTTGTACAGCCACTGCGCGCGATTAGTGAGCTTTCAGAGCTGCCATGGTGTGTGGGACTCACATCGCCGCAGCGATTGCTGAGCTGTCCTCTGTGCCAATGCCATTGCGCTGTTGAGTGTGAAGCAGCAGCAGTAGCAGTGCCAATCGCTACAAAGCGGTAGTGTCATGGAGGGTCGTGATGCTCTCGACGGTAGCCCTCGGCACTCGCTTCGTTGGCCAATCAGCAGGCAAGGGGACGTGCACAGCGGAAGTTGTCTATCAAATTCGTTCGCAACGGCGATTGTTCTTCTCCTCCATCAAGCAACTCATAAAGCCGTCTGGACTCCATGAAGGCGCGGCGGAGGCTTCTCGATCAGGCGTTATGCTTGGTCACTCGGAGTTTCACACGGTTGCAAGACAGACTGTACCCGTAGTTAATCACTCGTTGATACCAGTACCCATGTATCCGATGAGTTTCATATCAGGGGCGACATTAAAACGCGAATGGCAGAATTGAGAGGAACGCATCGCTATGTGCGCAAGTTGGGCTCATGTGCTGCTGGCAGAGTCACATGCTGGCTGTGTGGAACACTCGAGCGGGCACAGTATCTGAATCTAGCATACGATCCGCTATCACTTATTTACAACTCAAGAACTGCACGTCTAGATCCCCCTTCACATACCAGCAACCTTGCTGTAGGGCTTTATCCCAGGAAAGTACATTGTTGGCAGAGCGGGCACCGGTATACTCGCCGTGGTACCAAAGTGCGTCGTCAGGTCGGCGGCCATTGTCGGAGCCATATACCCTGCAGGAGCCGTCTTCACTGTCGTTGTCGTAGCAGCATAGCTCGCATGCGTTGAGCCACCTTTCAGACAATATAGCGGCACTGGTCTGGACTTCGACGTATACGCGCTACGACAGCTGTACCACTGACTGCTGCCGGTCTCCGTCCACATGTTGAAATCCTCGAGGTCTACGCCAGTACATGGCGCGCCGTCGGCACATGCAATCTTGATAGGACCACGCTGCGCTCCGTTGGCCTCTGTGCCAGTCCAGTTGCTGACGACGATGTTGTTCAGCTGGACACCATTCCCTGCAATAGTGTCCATACTGCTCCAGTATTGGTCAATGTCCAGACTGTAAGCGTTCGAGTGCCCGATGAAGTTCTCGAAAACAGCGTTGGAGACTGTGCCTGAGCCTCCATTTGACTTGATCATGAGCATTTGGTTGGAATGAACTGTATAGACGTTCTTGTATGTGATGTCAGAAACATTAGTGTCCGCTCCAAGACTCCCTAATGCGCATCCACCAGACCAGTTGCAGTAGATGTTCTCCACTAGGATGTTCTTTGCTGGCGACTTGACAGTGACGCACTCGTCCTGGTTGATCGTCAGTACGCCTCTTATTGCAGTCGCGGAGTGCGGATCGCCTGCCAGCAGTGTGACTGACCTTGTTCGTCACCATCACATCGTGGATCCACATGTTCGTAGACCACACGTCTATACCGTCCAGTCCGCCAGAGTATCCTCCACGAATTGCCATGTTGTACACTTCCCCAGAGTCGCAAGTGTCCATGCTGAAGTGGAAGGCAGGCGCATCGACAAGCGCAAAGTCGTGTGCACTGAAGTGGGTGACTTGGTAGAACCTCAGCAGCCTGGGTGCGCCAGACTTATGGAGCTGGTAGCCAAGACCTTGAACCGCGCCTTTGCCAGTGGACGAGAACATCTCAAAGTCGGTCGTATGCTGAATGAAGATCATGTTGCCGCCTGCTATTCCAGTCCGAGTGATGGTGCCATCAAGTTGGAGCGCCCATGCCGTGCCGCCAGAGAGCGAAACCCAGGTCGCCAAGTTGTACTGTCCCGCTGGAATTACGACGACACCGCCGGTCTTGCATGCTGCGAAGGCTGATGTGATTGCGGCTGATATGTCGCTGCCTGCTTTGCCTCCGTATGCGGTGATGTCGCAGGTCTTGACGGCTTTCTTTGCAGCAATTGAGGTGAGAGGTCCCACTTTGCCAGCAAGGTTGGTGGATTGCGCGGTGCTGAAGAGCGGGTATGCTGCCAACAGCGCAGTCAAGACATTGACCAGCATTGCAGTGCGACAGAGAGATTGTACTGGTAAGTGAAGTGACGACGCTGACACCACGCGAGATGATGGAAAAGAGCAGACGCTTTGTACTTCCACTATTAAGGCCGGGAGATCATGGCACTTCTAAAGGTACCTATGAATATGATTGATGGAAGGAAAATCTCGAGCTTGCGGAAGCGAAGGCGAGTGAAACTTACTTGACCTTCCTCTGAGAACTGCCCTTCAATGATGATAACAGCGCTGCGCGCATGGGACGAACCCGATTGAAGGCAAACCTTCGAACTCCAACGTCGTTCGTTATCGACAGAGGGATGGCTCAGCACATTCTTACGATGGCTTCGCACTACGTTGACATCTTAGGCCAAGCAGTGCTTGTTCTTCATAACCCATCACGGAATAATTGTGAGCGGCAGACATGGCTGCCCTGGTCACGCTGTGACATGTATAGTGCTTCAGAGGAGGCGGAGGATGCTCAATTGATATTGCGCAGGAGCGTGAAGTCAGTCGGATGTGTTTCGCTTGGCACTCTTGAACTTCGGAAGCGGTGAGATGCGCCACTTCACCTCTCCTTCGTGAAAGCATTGGCCGTTAGCTCGCTCGATACTTGCCGTTGACCAGTCGACGCATCTAGATTCGGCGTGATGAGTACCCCAGAGCGCGGCAGGCGCCAGAAGCAGCGCAAAGTGCTGTTGATGGGACGCTCCGGCGCTGGCAAAAGCTCCATGCGCTCGATCATCTTCAGCAACTATGTCGCCAAAGATGTGAGGAGACTTGGCGCGACCATCGACGTCGAGCATAGTAATATCAGGTTCATGGGCAACTTGCAGCTGAACCTTTGGGACTGCGGCGGGTGAGAAAGCCTTGCTGGCCCGTCCGACCAGGTGAGTGGCTAACGAAGATTCCTTCTAGTCAAGATTCGTTTGTGGAGTCTTACCTGAACAACCAGCGATCTCATGTCTTCTCCTCTGTCGCAGTATTGATCTTCGTCTTCGACATCTCGTCACGAGAGCCGGCGAGTGATATGGTGAACTTCAGCGCTACACTTCGTGCGCTACATGAGCATAGCCCAAACAGCAGAGTCTTCGCTCTCACGCACAAGATGGATCTCATACCGATGGAGCAACGCAGCGACCTCATTGCCGACAAGTCACGCGAGGTGCTCCAGCATTGCCTTGACGAGGGTTTCACCCAACAGCAGATCGAATGCTGTGCCACCTCAATATGGGATCAGAGCCTGTATCGCGCCTGGACAGACGTGATCTACTACCTCGTGCCGAACGCCGCCACAATCGAAAATATGCTAAGGAAGCTCGCCGATCTGCTAGATGCACGGGAGCTGATACTGTACGAACGCTCCACCTGTTTAGCAGTCACACATGTGACTCGCAGCGCAGAGTCACAGAACCCATACGAAGATCGCTTCGAGAGGATCAGCAGCATTCTCAAGACCCACAAGCACTCCATGGCTAAACACACCGGAATGCTGCCCTCGGAAGCCGCTTTCGCGGAGCTCCAGGTCAAGACGGGCGAATTCATGTTCTTCATCACTCGCTTGACCGAGAATACGAATCTTGCCGTGTCCATGTCCAGTGATGAAGCGGCTTTCAACGCCGCACGGGTGAATGTTCAGCTGGCGCGGCAGGAGTTCGCACACCTAGATATTGTGAGTTTAGCATGTGAAGTGAGGTATGCAGCTTGCTGACCACCCCTTTCGGGATAGATTGAGAAGAAGGGCCACGAAGCATTGCGCGATCAAGCTTCTTGACTTGGAGCCGCGGTTAGCTGACCCTATCGCGCTGAGCCGCAGGGCTGCACCACATCGCCTCGATCACGCGAAGATATGGGGCGTGTTACCATACAGACAAGGATCCAACACAGCGGCACGCATCCTCGTATCGGCCAAATGTGGACAATCACGGGCTGTGGGATAGGAAGCGGCACTATCTTCCGCTAGCATCACCAGGGTGCAGCTTTCAAGACATGTTTCCAAACATGTGGCGAATTGGATTGCCATCCCCCCGAGTAGGCTGCCGTGGCTGCTTACCTGAGTGCCACGTGGGGCATGAGGACAAGGCTGCACTGACGAGCTACGGTCGCAGGTATACGGGACGGATCATCTGTCTGGACCCATATCGTCTCTGCAGATTGCAGGGGAACTCTGAAGCGGTGTTCCATGTTTCGCACTCTGCCGTCTAGTCGACATGACGATCCAGTACAGGCTGTGCCGTACATGCGAGCTTGATCAAATGCAGAGCAAGCCCCGTAAGTCTGATCTTGGATTGACGGAAAGAATTACCAGGGCAACTCTCCCCACCGATGTTCAATCTCAGATGTGAGAAGGTGAGTTTTCGGTGCAGCACGTCCATGACCACCAGGGATCTGCGGACTCGGGACACAGAAACATGGAAGTAGGATAATTGCGCCCTGTTGTTGACTCCGCTCAGGCACACTTCGTGCGGCGTGCAATCCAGCCCAATTAACCGCGAGTAGGTTATCGCAATGCCCTGGCTTACCGTCCCGTGTCCTTCATCAGCTCGTCTCATGCCGCCAGCCGCGTAGACGCCTGGCTGCGGCGCATGAACGTCGCTTGGCTGCAGTGAGGTAACCGCAACGTCTGTGTGCATGCAGATCATCTAGAGCCGAAGATCGGAACATGGGCCCATGCCGCTATGCTCGCGAACGTGCATACTCACGCATACTACTGTACATGTGCCATATCAACATCAATCTAAAGCCAACATCGTCTCTCGGTGCGTGAGCTCCGAGTCGATCACTCGGGCCCTGACATTGCGGCGGGCCGTGCCCATCGACGATTCAGCAGGCCTGCAGATACCCCACGAGTCCACGACTGTTGTTCCGCTCGCGGGGTTCCGGTATTGGGTTGTGGCCTAACGGTCGGTCTGCAAGGGCAAACCTGCCTGGGCTAAGACTTGGGCCTCGGGTTCGCTGCCGCTTCGGGTTGGGTCACGGCAGAGGACGCTAGCGTCACGGCATGCATCGGTCGCGTTCAGAGGGGACGTCCGGTGCAGCGCAGCATGGTCAAGGGCGGCGGCTGCTGAGCATGCCACGCGCCTGTTTCTGACCCCGAAGATTCATGAAGCAATGATGTGCTCGCACCCTCAAGACTGCGCTGCACAGTCAACACTCCCATTCGCTGTCGCCAGATCAGCCTCAGCATAGCCCCAGGCCTGTAGGATCTACAAGAACGACCAGAGATCGGAAGAACGGCAAAGCGCATCCGCATCAAGACCGGCATTGCAAGCGAACAGACGCTGTGTAACAACCGCTGCTTTGCGATGAGATGGGGAAACTCGTATCGGCGATTGATGCACTACTTGACATTATCGGCATCTTCCCGAAGCTTCGGCTTCCACACCGGTGCCGACTGTCATTTGCTAGCAAAATGTACATGCACAAGTCCCTCATTTCACATGTCAACAGCGGACATGAGACAGGCGTATCTCGCAAACATCGGTACCGCGGGGGTGACCTCTGTTTTGCCTGGTCCGTTATTACTCAATAGCAGCTTCAGCGGGTCGACGAACCGCGAGAAAGATTCTAAACGAGTTCCCGTGCCTCCAACGAGCTGGCCAAGACTCCTAAGAGCATCCATCACATGCAATGGCGGCTTTCGCTCGGAGTGCACTAAGCGCACTGGCTACCTGATGCGCAGATCCCAAGTGGATTGCAGATCATAGCGCTGTCAAAGCATTGGGTACCATACCGTCGGAACCGAGCAGCTGAAATTACAAGACCTGAACGCCGAGCGACACGCCCTGGTCGAGACTCACCGGACAAGGGTATCGAACTTCATGAATCGTCACTATCACCTCATTTATCGTCACTAAATCAGATGAATCGTAGGTACATGCCCTCGCCTACGTTCTCATGCCATTGCAAACCCTGACCCCAAAGTGGTGATTTCCTGCTACGTGAGAGCGGTGCTGTTGTCCCAGTTTCGTGCGCGCATGCATTTACCATGACCTCGCCGCAGTTGTGACCCCGTTTTTCTGTCGATATGATTTACGTTGCTCCTCCCGCAATGACCCATCGAATGCATGATGCCACGCGGATGCAAGTCCGCTCAATCTTCCTGATGTTCATCCAATGCGAACCGACCCAGACGCTGGTCTACCCTTGCCGGAAGTCTCCTCCAATGCTGCGAAGTAAATTTTCTCGTTAATCCCGTAAATGCAATCGGCGTCCGGCTCGATATCTTCATCGATTGGGCCCTCGAAACCCCAATGCTTCCCTAGCCAACAACCACTCGTAGCCTTAAAAGGTCGTGATACCACGTTCTTCAGCTGGTATAGTCGGTGCGTGCCCGCTGTGAATTGCTTGTGAGCGCTACGCCAGAACTGCATCAATTCGCGTAGGCACTCTGTCCCGCCAGCTATGCCGTCCAGTGTAGGCCCCAGATTGCTCTCAGGACCACCAGCGCCGACAATGTCAATAGCCGATACCGTGGCATAGCCTGCGAACGGCGTGGAGAATGTGAAAGTGTGCGACTGTCCTTGCACAGGTTGTGAGATGTTTCGGCGAGAGGCTTGAAGGTCACACACGATGCGTAAGACCTGGTGTGCGCTCTTGTGAGCGATCTGAATGTTGCGCGGCACAAGATCAGGTGCCAGAGTATGGCGAAGGCAGCGACTGAGCTTGAGCAGGATGAAGTGGTGGAGCGTGTGGATGGAGACGAAGATTCCAGCGTACCCGCCCTGAATGGCGCGCTCGAGGTTGCTGTAGCTGTACTGCATGTGTTCCGGAAGTCGTGACACCCATCCCTTGAGTGCAGTTTCGGTCTCATTGTACGCACTTTCGTAAGCTCCCTGGTAGGTGTTGCGATCATGGTGCGTGCTGCGGTGTATGAATGCCATCGTGTTGCCCCAAATAGCCGAGATCAGGACAAGCCAAGCCATTGGAGACACTGGACTTGCAGCGGTGAGTATCGCAATAGTCGGGTCCACGGTGTGATTGTTGTAGAACGGCGCATCGGACAGCTGACTGTTCTCAAACATGTCTTCCCGGCATGGCAGACGCAAGTAGATGTCGCCCGTGTTGATCGTGCAGCAGAGACCTCCGAGTAATCCATTGTATCGATCCATCAGGAAGCCAGACCAGAATGTGCGCCGCCTGCATTCTGTGATCTGTTCCTTCGTAAACCCATAAACATAGGATTCCGGTCGCATTTCACCGTCTTTCGTGGTTGCCACTTTGCAGCCTTCCTCATCATTATAGCGCAAGGCAGTCAGCGCCGAGACAGCGAGCCCGCAGAGGTCCCACGATAGACCATCTGTACCCTTTGCGAAGTTATAGAGGCTCAGTATCAAACGTGTTTGGACCAGTGGAAGACCAAAGGAGCCAAGTTTGCCAGCCGCAGCGTGCGAAGCGATCTGAGCACAAATCTCGCCGAGCGCAGCTACTTCCTGACCTGCAAAGATAGAACCCATGGCCAACATCGCATAGAGCACCATCCTCTCGTTTTGACACTGTTCACCCTCTTTGCGAGCGTGCATCACCCATGTCAGGAAGGCATGATGTGGAAACATGCTGTAGGTGGCACTGTTGACATGAGCAAAGTAGAGTTCTAACAGACGCATTGTCATGGCCGGATCGATGAAGTATGGATCCACTTTCCACTCAAATCGGCTGTGACCCGAGAAATGGGACGCGGTGGACGTCGCCGCTAGCGCTGGGGTCGGCGGAGGGAACGATGGCACCGGGCCTCTAGTATGTCCAGATGGAATCACAGGCGACGCAGAGCGATGTTTTTTTACAAAAGTAGAGTGTGCCAAAGGATCGTCTTGCGCGTGTCTCTTAGCTGCATTTTCTTGCGCTGAAGCGCTGTGCCCGGCTGTTGCGTCCTGCTCGATAGCGTGTGCTGTCTGTGGAGTTGGATCCGAGACGCGCTCTGTCGGACGGCTTTGCGGAGGCGAACCGGCCCTGGACCAGGTAGTACTCGCACCTTCGATCGACGAAGGCTGGTTGGGTGCCCTAGATCTCGTCAGCACAAGGCACATCCACGGATATCACTTACTACGAACCTTCGGCAGATCCTTTTCGCCTTTTCGCATTGAAGACAGCTGCTAGCGCCAGGCTCGCACTTGATCTTCTTCTCACGACAATCAAGACATGCTAATGCAAGTCGCTTTCTGGGCTTGTTAGCCTTGGTGAGACCCCACTGTGGGTTCACAGTGTCACCGTCGACATGCGTTGGGATGCGAAAGCCACCCTCGTAGACATGATAGCTACCCTCCGGATAGTCCTTGATGCCAAGATACTTCCGCGACGATTCAGCGCCGGTCGGCGTGAACGGTGGGTGCCCAAGTCGGTCATGGGGTACAATCGAAGCCCTGTGAGCAAGTTCTTCGCTAGTGAGAGGAGTGTAGGGACTCGTCACACTCTGTGTAATGTACGAGCTTGTGGACTGCTGCCGTTGTCTGTCGTGCCTTGCGTCCATGTAGTCCCTACCATTGGGCTGGTACGGACCATAAGGGGACACAGGAGGTGGTGGTCCCGGGCGCAACGGTTGTGTTTCGGCGTAGTGCATTTCTGGGCCACGCTCATGTGTCTCAGGATAGGTCCGGCGTGGGTCATGAAGAGCCTGTAGAGCGAAAGGCGGATGTTCCCTTCCTTGGATCTGCGACCCGGTGTCCTGGCTACGATGCTCCCCGGTGTGCGTCAGCGGCGGTCCTGGCGTCCATGCCGAGTGCATCTGTGACGGAGACGGTCTTGACACTGGGGAGAGTATGTCGCGAAGACCAGGAAGTGTAGGCCCAGACAATCTGTAGCCCTGTCCAGGATGGCCGGTCGGTGTGTGAACACTTCGCGATCTCTCCTCGTGGAACGAATGCCCTGCGGCGCCACTCATGTGATGCACCGGATGCGGCTCTATTGGCCTTGGCAGATCCATCGGCTGGCGGAGTCCCATTGATCGCGGAGCGCCGTCGTAGTAGGGGGGCCGCTGTTCGTGCGGCAAAGGATCTCTAGACACCTCCGATCGACTTGCTGGCCCAGCATACATTTCCAGGAACACGATGCGGATGTGTAGCCGTCGTGTATCGGCGGCTGCCGACGCAAGTCTGCAGAATCAGTGACAGGCCAGTGTCACTATCCTCATGAACGGCAAGTGTGTGGCAAGCCGGGAACGGAAGGGGAGGTAGGATATCTGGTACGAACTATTCGGTAAAAGGGGGTCTCCTTGGTGGTGGTGATGAGTATAAAGATCTCTAGATTCGCAGACCGAGTGGCAAGTGTCACTGAAGTGACTGTTGGGCGACTAGATGTCCTGGTGCACTTGGAGAAAGATCATCCCCCATGCATGATTGTGGCGTAGGCGGCTTAGTACGAAGGTCGTCCCTTGGCAATAGTTCTCGAAGGCGGGAGGTCAGTGGAGGAGGCCAGCAAAGTAGGAAATCCCGTTTGAGAGCGTAGTGGCCGTTGACCTGATCGGTGGTAAAGCAGGTCGTGCGACACGCGGACGTCTGCGTAGGGGTGTGGTAGAATGCACCGGCGGACGAGCTAAGCTGACGGACGTGCAAAAACTTGAGTCCAAGGTAAGTAAAACAGCAGAGCGGCGTTGCGGCACGAGAGCTTGCGGAGTGGTGGGCAGGTGGTTCCCGATCACCCCAAAAACGAGAGAGGAAGGAGGGCAGAGATCCGCACCGCACCGTCGAGGGCAGAGCAGGTGATCTTTGACACCAGGCGAGAAGGTCACCGATGGTCCAACGACCACTCTGGGAATTGCAGTTGAGCAGATGAGTGGAAGATCTTCAAGGATTATTGCGAGGCCAGCGGCAGGTGGTAGCCTCACAAGCGAAGATCATCAAGGGTTCATTTGGATGCCTGCTAGTGGCCGGCTCTTGTCGACCGCCGCATACTACTCTCCATGTCGTCGCAGCCCACACGGCTGTCTTCCGAGACGCTAGATGGCAGCCGGACCCTTTGCTAATGTTGAGCGTGCAGGTCTCGTAGTAGAGGTGGCCAGGATGAATTCGCTAGCTTGCCCAGCCGCTCTGCGACTGCATTGGTAGCTCGGTAGGTGCACGCCATGACTCTGCATGAGCCACTAGCAATTCAGAGCGTGCAGGCAACGGCAGGCAATGAACGGCGATCATGCACGGCGCAGACGAACGTCCCTGCACCGTGCATCTCGTGCCGGCATGAGAATGGGGAAATAGAGTACGGCTGATGGGGGGGCTGCTTGTCACACCACACATGATCGTATTGACACCCAAGACAGCCTGTATCACGATCACGGGCTCGCCATCAACAATGTCCAGGACCATGCAAAGTTCAAAACAGTACGACAAGGGTAAGCCTGAAATGTTTCCCCATCGACGAGCATCTCGTGGGGAGCACGCTACAGGGAAGAGGTGCCGTAACGTGTCCCACGGGAATGACATGCATACAGACACAACAGGGTCTCCGATTGACTCCCAAAGCAAATGTCTCACATGGCTGTCATGTGCCAGAATGTGTGGGCATCACCACTTGTGGGCGATCGCTCGTCCAATACCATCCCACGCGATCGATGACTACACCACAGGACCTGCTGCCCGCATCGTGCAATGAGGGCCGAAGACCCGGGCAGAATACGATACGCTCGCCTATTGCGCCAGTAAATGCGTGCACACTCCACATGCATCAAAGAAGGGCAAACGCCACGGCATTCTCGAGCGCTAGGACGCTAGGAACGCAATGCGCGTGCGCGCTCATGCACAAGCCTACCGATAAGCCAATCGAACGAGTCCCGGACCCGCAAGCCAGCGCCCTGCTCAGGGGAGCGTTGCGCACCCGGGGCGGAGGCTTCGGTCGTCGGCTCGTCCACATCTGCTGGTCCCTGGTGACGCAGGAGGATTCCCGTGACAGCCAAAAGTTACTTTGGTGTATTCAGTACCAAGCATGCACGACTGGCATGTTCATCATGAATATCATGCGACGAGTGTTGGAGATCCACCTAACGATCGCCTCGCCCAGACAACATGCCCTACAGCATCTCGATCGCTTAGTCCAGTCGTGCCGCCCTCGAAGATCAGCTTGCGGTGACCAATGTCGACCGGTCCAGACATGTTGTTCGATACACTACTACGCTGGTAGCGGATCCTTCTGGGAGGAGATCTTGAACTGTAATTACCAATGCCACACGGAGCGACCGAGCCTGTGGGGACTCTGGGGGGCGCTATGCCTCATGACAGCTGCTCCGAAGATGGCGTCACCCAAGCGTGAGCTTAGATTTGACTCTGCGGGAGATGGTCTCTAGTTCGATACGTATCGAACTCAATACGCGACGTGCATACCAGACATTGTTGACGAAAATCCTGATCGACTAGCTCCTAGGCGCGAGTGTCGTCGCTAGGGTTGTAGTTCCAAGGCTGTTGTCCACGCGCGAGACATGAGGCGAACAAGTCATCCCGTTGTGAGGCTCGATAGTACTGTGTCACTCGGACTGCCTTTCTAAAGTCTAGAGATACTTATGCTGCTACAGTAGTTGCTGCGCATGTCACTCCGCGCCCTTGCGTACGATATGCATGTCGAGAATACGTATGGATTTCGATGTCTAGTCGATTGCTTGCTTTCTAGTAGGGTGCACTGAATAGACTCTCAAGTCAGGAGCTTATTCCATCGAGACCTTCCCACTTCGCGAGAATGTGGGCAGACAAGCCCCCGTTACCTTGGATCTCAATGCTGCGTTTGCGTTTGTGGATATCCGACATGGCAATAGACCGCCGTTGCGTCGGTGTGATCTAGCTCAAGCATGCTGTGGAGCTGCATAGGCTTGTCCACGGTTCCGAACTACGCCGGACACGAGCAAATCCACTGTGGACCTCTGCTGTAGTGCTTCGTTGAGTGCCGGAAGTGTCTCGAGAAAACCGTTCGAGTCAGGAGGAACGTGCCTCTGCCGATGTTGGTGCTTCATGGAGGTTTCGCTTCCTTCGGCTCGTCAAACTTTACGGGCTCGGCTCATTAGGGCTCACGACGGGGTCAAGGATGTGATGAAGCATAATAGACCACTTTTTCCGTGAACCAGGTCGGTCTTTCTTGTGATGCTTCTAGAGTCGAGCACAAGAATATGGCTCTGTCGTTGTTGGATCATCGGCCGTTGATCGAACATGAGACAAACGAACGACTTCCGCTGCTCACAACCTATAGTCACCTTCATGCTACTACGTTTGTCAATGCTACTTTCCAACGTGAACGCGCGTGGCCTGTCGTGCCAAGATAGTTCTTCCGTAGCGGTGAGGCCTATACGCTCTCCCATAAAACACACCCCGGACGTCTGTTCAATTCAGCCTGTTAACCCAAAGGCTATCCCGTTCGAGGCCTGTCAAGCCTGTGTCCGACTCAAGATGGCCTGACATGGCGCGGAAATGTACGGTTCCGCGCGCTGCACAGCAGTCGGCAAACCCCAGGTCATCAGATCGATAGCTCAATTCACTGTACATGATATGCCATACGCGTGCACACTCCAGATAAGTGAGTGAACGGCATCCAGGGCGCACTTCCTTGGTCACCAAGCCGACCGCAGGATTGCGCATACCCATCCGAGACATCTGAGACACGGCAGAGACCGACTAAGACCATTTCAGCAGCTCTGCAGTCGTCGCTTGTGGCTTCGGACTTTCTAGAGATCTCACGATCGCGCATAATGGCTTGATGGCTTCGTGGTTGTGGCGTGTTGAGGCAGTGTAAGTCAAACCTTCTCAAGACCCCCGTCCACTGATGCTTCGTGGAGGTCTCGGTTAATATTCCTGCAACGGAGTATCTGCTCGGTGGCACAGCAAGGCTCCAGCGAATGCAACGTGCCATTGGCACGCAGCTCGGACGAGCGCCATCCCCATCATGAGCCTCCCAGTCCCATGCGAAAACGTGCCCAATCATAGCGGTAAATCGACTGGGCGTGAACAGATACCACGCCGCATCCAATCATGGCCCAGAGGTCGAACTCACGATCTTCAAACCATCCTTGTCAGCCAGCCGCCTCTGCCGCTATCCGATCGTAACACTCTATCGGTGGCATGTTGACTACCGAAAGCTACCAAGATCAGTCACATGATCGGAGTGGCACCCTGATGTAGCCCAATGTGCGAGGGTGCACACATCGAACCACCAAACCCGGCACGATGGCAGATTCGATATTTCGCTTCGATCGCAATGAGATCTGCATATCCAGCTTGAGCAGCGCCTTGGCAGAGCTCCAGTCGCTCAGATCACACCCTCTGCTAATACTCACGGACTTGCAAGCGGTGGCACGGCCTGCAGATCCGCCACCGCGGCGATGTGGTTCAAGAGGTGTGACGAGTGAGAGAGACTGTCGGATTGCGCCGCCCTCCGCTTCTCTGTGTGTTGGCGCAGAAGGTAGGTGCATATTGCCAATACAGTCGGACATAGGCTAGTACGTGTCGGTCGCAAATCCAAAACCTCGTGCAGGGCGACGACGTGAGCAAGGAGAGGTTATCTTAGCATTTGCGCTGTAGCGAGTATTGAGAGCCTAATGTCCTTCTTGCGAGGTCGTCAGTGACATGGAATCTGCAAGCGCGAAGATATATCTCATCTCGATTTACGAAAGAATTTGTTCCTGCTACTACCCAGGACAGGGCAACAAGAACAATTGGGATGAAGTCGGTTGATCATAGAGCGACCGTGGTGAATAGATCTGGTACAAGATTCCATCTGGCAAAACGATTTCGTATCTCTCGAGGGTGCAACGATGCGAGGTCAACAATACTGAACTGTTTGACAGCAGCACAGCCTATATTCATCGGGCTGACGGATGCTCAATTAGGTCTGCACAGTCCATGGCAAAGTTACAGGTTGTAGTGCGATACAGTACAGGTAGCATCCATGGATCAATGTTCTCACCAACATACTGCAATCATGTTTTCCCGCCGGCACCAGCAAGACTCAACGCTTCCTGCGCTTCCTGTATCTCGGCACGACTCTCGCCTTCATCTTCATCATCCTGCGAAGGTCCAGGCTTCTTGTCGTGCTTCTTACTGTTCGGCGCTTCGCCCTCACTCTCGCTACTCCCATCGTCCCCGTCGCTGCCATCGTCTTGGGCATCGTCAAGCGGCGGTTTCCTCTTTCGCTCGTAATCCTGCTGATGCGCGTTGAGCATAGTACTACCAACGCGACGCAGCGCTCGAGCGATAGGAGAGGAAGCCGCAGTGCCAGTCTGCCTACGCCGTAGCGAAGCAGCTGCAGAAACGGGTGTGATGCCAAGCTCGAGATCGGCACCTGTAGTGCGTGTGGTGTGGCGGCTGAGTTCATCGCCGGAAGCTGGAGCCGTGCGGGGTCGATGAGAGGTAGGGGATGCTCGAGCCTTGGGTGGCGAAGGCCCAGCTCCGTCGACTTCGACACCGTGGCCCAACACGCGTGCGTCCAGAACGTCATCGTCTTCAGCTTTCGCGAGAAGGCTCTCACGGCTCCTGTCGTCTTCTCATAGGGCAGTGGAACGTCTCTGCTCGCACGGAATCGACCGACATTGGTGCAGTGCTCATTCTCGACTCGGAACAGGGTCCACATGCCTCGACGGCAGACCTCGGAGAAGGCGATCATGAAGGACACGATAGATGAGTGCTGGGCATCGTAGGCGTAAATCACGTAGAATATCCAGTTGAACCGAAGTATAGGGTCAAGACACATGGCGACGTAGTACCACCATACGTTCTTGTATGCCAGCGTTTCGCGAAGGAACTTATGTTTTGCACTCGGCACACCAAGACCTTTTCTACTGTCAGCACAGTGTCATCATTGGTTGAGCATCTTGACTCACTCCAGTCCATGACCACATCCCAGATGCTGCAATAAATACTGTTGACTGTCGCACAAGTAATGAAGAAAGCAAGCATGGGTGTAGTCTTGTTCATGCGAAAGGTACTGAGACTCAGAGCGCCGAGAATGGTGAACGTGTACTTTCCGCCGTTGACCAGATGTGGGAACACATTGCGGGTGTCGTAGTAACGCCGCAGGCACTGCATGCCTCGCCAGATACCTGTGGACGTTGTCAATAGTGCGACCTTTTGATCAGACGCAGAAAACACTGACCAGGTAGACATGTCAAGAACCCAAGTAGTCGTGAGTGCGAGCTATTGCACACATCCGGGTGACTCCAGTGTCGCGCATACAGGCAGAAGAAAACTTCGATGTTGCCCATCGCATAGGTCATGCTGCAGAACATATCGCCCAGGAAGAAGTCACGAAACTCGACAGGATAGATCCCAGCAAGCGTCAGGCGCCATAGAGAGTACATGAACCACCTCCGGGCTTGGTGGTAGAAGAACGGAAGCGGAGAGCAGAAGATGAAAAGGCTCAGACCGATCAGCACGACAGGCCAGTCTAGGAAACAGGTCAGCAAAGCCAGCGCATGCAGCCGTGGTTGATTCCACTACTCACAGATGAACATCTCCATCCCGCCAACTTGCTGGAAATTGAGCCATATGGTGAGACCGAGCAGGAAGTAGAACACCGCTGGAAGCTGTGAAGATTGTCAGAAGCGCTCGTTGTGGGTCATCTGGAAGAAGTAGCCTACCTCGCTCAGCTCCTTCCAATGCAGCATATTCCTGTTGTCGAACTCGAACACAAATTGGTAGTTGACCTTCGCCCTAGTGAACGCACGCGCATCCATGACGAAGAAGCCACTCAGGAATACGATTAAAAAGAATCCTCCATAAAGCTGCAGCAAGTAGCTCGTGGTAGTCGACAAGGCGACGTTATCGTCCTGCAAGAGCTGCTCTGCCCCGTATACCAGGCCCTGTATCCCGAAGACGGTGCCAGCGGCGACAAATGCTGCTTGTCGCCACATCGATCCAGTGTAATCGCCCGCTCGCGCAATCTTAGCACGCAGCTTACCGACTGCCATCTTGTGATTGCCACGTTCGAAGTATCGCGCATAGAGATCTTCGACGGCGGTAATGTGGCCGTCCACTACGTCCGAATTGACAAAGTAGGCTTTGTTGACTTTCTCGGCCATATAGCGTCCGGCTGGTCGAGCATTGACAGCTTTGTCGTACTTCTTGTTGATCTTGCGGAATGCAGTCCGGTTGAGTAGAGCGTAAGATTTGAGCAGCTCCAGTCCACGATAGTACTCCGCAAGTGCCAGCTTCAACTTCCGTTTCGCCACACGGTAA
>JAVRRP010000263.1:0-22314 GCA_036872775.1 Oleoguttula sp. CCFEE 5521 | reverse complement strand
TCAAACAGCTTTTCATCAAGTTCGAGAAACGAGAGAAGCACACGACTGACGTGAAAGATTGGCTGAACAACGCAGCTGGAAAACTGAACTCCTACAAGGCAGCGCTGAGCCAACAGCAAGACAAGTCCGCAGATATGGAGCTCATCGTAGCTGAGCAGGAAGTCAAAATCGGAGGACTCGAGAGCGATGTGAAGGTGCTGTCGAAGAGTGTGCTGGAGGTGCGGGTCGCGCTCGAGACCTCACAGACCGAGATCCTGAATTTTGGGCCTTCCCTGTGCCCTCGGAGCGCTACTGATACTATTTAGGGCACGCCGTGCACATGTCAAGGCTGGCGACGAGCGTCTCAATCGACTCGAGTAAGTGATACTAAGTGTACTTAAGCTGCTTCGAGGATTTCCGCTAACTCCTTACAGGCAGTTAA
The DNA here is from genome assembly GCA_036872775.1 of Oleoguttula sp. CCFEE 5521. Lineage (NCBI taxonomy): Eukaryota > Fungi > Ascomycota > Dothideomycetes > Mycosphaerellales > Teratosphaeriaceae > Oleoguttula > Oleoguttula sp. CCFEE 5521. The sequence continues at coordinate 21,893 of JAVRRP010000263.1, read as the reverse complement.
TGCAGCCACGTCTGGCTGTTGCGGCTCTGTTCGCCAACGCCGCGGCGCCAAAGCCTGGGACAGACCCGTCTGAGTCTGAAGTTCCGGAAGTTGCAACATCCAATGCTGTGCGAACGGCTGTCGTGGAGGACAGGGATCCTGTCAGCATCAACGGCTCGAGGGACGCCGTCACTGAAGCTTCTGTCGCCGCAGAGATCGCGCTTGCGGCTCTGGCAGAGTTAGCTACGCCATTGGCTGCCAGAGTACAGACCGGATCGGCCGCCAACTCGCGCCATCATCCTACTAGCAACACCGAAGAGCCAGCTGCGCCGCCAACAAATCCCGCGGACCACTGCACAGGAGCGTATTCATCAGACAAGCGTTACCTCGCACCGTTACAGCATGTCCTTTCACACCGCTGTGGGCGATCACTCGCACGTGGAGACGATCGAGAGCCGGACTGAGGGAATCATGACTGTCGCCCCCCAAGATGCCGAGACCATTGCGGTCTCCCGCAGCCCTCTGGACGCCTATAAGGCCGGTCAGCTCGGCAGTCCCGAGTCAACACGCAAGCCCGGATTCTTTAAAAGCTTCACCAAGGCCGCAGGCAAACGCACCGTGCTCGTGTCCCCGTCTCGTCCGCGTAAGAAGACTCGGAAGGCGCTTGGGGCGGAGGAGGAGAGGCGTGTGCGTTTTGCACGGCATCTTGACGACCAAGATGAGATTCAGTTCGACACCGACACCATTCACGTGATGCCGAGGACGAAAGTGGAGCCGAAGATTGTTGCGAAGGCTGTGACGCACGCGAAGACGCCGGCTCCGAAGGAGAAAGGGTCTTCGTAAAGAGTCGACCATTGAGCCAGCGACGACGCGAGAGGTACAGAGGAGCTTGCAGTGGGTTTGCGTGCTGCGTGGCTAATGCATTGGACTGGGCTTGAGTGATGCTCCTTGCGTATCGGGAGACGGTGGGACGCATGATGGATCGGCCGACAAGGGGATATGGCACGATTTGCGTTGACCAGGAAGTAGCAAGGTAGCGCTACAGAGCGAGACCGATGAGCTGCTTCCCAGCAGCAGTGAACGTCCGGGAGGCCTTGTAGCCAGTATGTAGCGGGATCTCCTTACCTCCCATCTATGTGGAGCTCGCGTAAAGTTGCCGCATGGGAGTGAGCGTTCGCCAAAGTTTAGAATGATGCAGCAGCACCACTGTTCTCACATCCTCGACTCCTCTCCAGACGCAGCACTCTGCTTGCAAGGCCTACCCCGTGTAGGTGCTCTATTTGCTATCGCTATAGCATAGCGACGACACCCGCCCTCGCAATCTGCTACCGAGTCTGCTGAGTAATCGCAGAGCACCGCGCTCCCCAACTCACTACGACACCCCTGCCCGCCTAGCACATACCGCGCCTACATCCACATCACCTCCCATGCGTCCCGCTCAAGCACGCCCACCACCCTCCTTCGCCTCACCTCCGGCATCACCAACGGCTCTGGTCTAGAGAGCCAGAGTCCGCAGGGCCGCGCAGGTCCTGCAGTCCGATCACCCCGATCATGATGAACCAATACCCGGCCGGTGCTGGCCAGCACCACGGCCAACAAAATATACCACACCATGAGCAATCGCGGCGGCAACAACAATACAACTACAATATGCAGCATGGTATGCCTCAGTCGCCAATGCACCACCCTTATGGCTACCCGCCCCAGCACGGTCACGTCCCATACTATCCTCAGCAAGGACAACAGCAGTACCCGAGATGGCAGCCACCGTACCAGCAATACCCGTATGCACAGATGCCGCACCAAGGGATGCCACAGCAGATGCCTCCGCAGCAGTACGCGCCGCAACACCCGCCCCGATCGCCGCTGGTAGTCTCTTCACAGCCGCAGCAGGTGGATCCTCAGCAGGGATATGGCCATGCTCAGAATATGCAGCCCAATATGCGATCAACGCCCATGCAGCAGCCGCAACACGTACAATAGTTCCAGCCCTCGATGCAAGCAAACCCTTCCCCGCGCCCAATGCCTCCTCATATGTCTTCATATCCGCATACACCTCTAGGGCTGCCTTCACCAGCGCCTACGCCGCCGAGGAACGAGCAAATACCGGGAGTGAAGGATGTTGCGAAATCGTCACCCGCGAAATCGATCGCCTCGCCAGTCGTTGCTAGGGAAGCAACACCGCCTGCTGTTGCCAGACAAGAGCCGGTTTCGACGAACCCGTTGTCGCTGCTTCCGGTGACATATGTTCCCCACCAACCAAAGGTAAGGTGCTTCCAAGGTAGATACACGACAGTACACTGACCATGTCTTAGCTCCCTTGGTACACCGACAACACTACCGCCTCCTCCTTCCCGCCGCGCGCAATGGCGCGTCGGCGAAAGCGACAAGACCTCAATACGTCAAACGATGCGCTAGCATTGCCGCACCTCACAGCCGCCAAGGGAACGGACACACAAGTTGTAGACGATGGAGTTGCAGAGCAAGCGCAAGCAGAGGAGCCTGCCTCCGACACATCCACAATCGCGGCATTGTCCGAGCGTGAGACACCAGCCACATCACAAGCTCCATCAGAGAGCGACTGCACCCAAGTCTCGACACCTACTACACCTGCACAAGCCGCGGCGCCATCGCCAAAGCCTACTCCCACCCAGACGTCTCAGCATACGCGCCGAGATACGCGGACTGCGATTGCTGTACCTTTCATACCTGGATTGCCAAAGTCGAGAGCCGCTCCACCCGCTGCTGAGAAGGTCGCGCAGCCCACCACGCCCACTTCAGCTGTCACAGATAATGCTCCGGCGAATGAAAAGCCAGGAGCCATATCCGAGGAGTCTGCGCCAGTGCAAGAAGAGGAGGTGAAGGAGCCTGCAAAGCCAGCAGCCCCAAAATCATGGGCAGACTTGGTCCGCAGCAAGGACAGTGTTGCCGGCGCATCTGCACAACAGAACGGGAGCCACTCAGTGAACGGTGTTGCGAAGCTCCCGCAGAGTGCTTCGCTGTCAGAGGCGCTGAGGGGATATAGTGTTGCGAACGATCGACTTTCTTTCTTGGAGCCTAGAGGGCTGGTAAATACTGGAAATATGTGCTATATGAACTCGGTAAGTGTTGCACCTGGCTCGAGAAAAGGCCACAGCTGACTTTAGACAGATCTTGCAAGTGCTCGTCTTTTGTGCCCCGTTCTACGACTTCCTCAGCCAAGTCCAAGAGCGTACTGTGCACTCGATGAAAAGCGAGACCCCACTCTTGGACGCGCTCATCATGTTCATGCGCGAATTCAAAGTCATCGGTAGCGGCGATTCTGCAGATGCTCTGCGCCGGCAGCTGAAGCCCGAAGAGCTGGAGAAGTTCGGCGATCCTGTGACACCAGAATATGTCTACGATGCCATCCGAAGGCTCCCCCGCTTTCAGGGCATGAGGCGTGGGCAACAGCAGGACTCGGAGGAATTTCTCGGCTTCCTACTCGAGGGTCTGCACGACGAGTGCGTGACTGTGATGGAAGGCCAGAAGTCCGAAACATCGTCAGTCGCATCGCCAGCAGCGGAGACTTCTGGCGACGGCTGGCTTGAAGTCGGTCCACGTCAGAAGGCTTCTGTCACACGGACAGCAGGCCAGGAAGACGTTCCCTCACCCATCACCAAGATCTTCGGTGGTCACCTGCGATCTGAGCTTCGTGTACCAGGTCAGAAGGACTCGGTCGTACTGGAGCCATATAAGCCACTTCAACTGGACATCGGCGCCTCGCATGTCAACAACATCGTCGATGCGCTCAAAGGTCTCACACGAACGGAGAACTTGACTGGCGACTTCGGTGGCCGTTCGAACTCCGCCAAGAAGCAAGTGTTCATTGACACCCTTCCCCCTGTCTTAATTCTCCACCTCAAGCGGTTCCAGTACGAGAGCAATCTCACTGGCACAGTCAAGATCTGGAAGAAGGTTGGGTATCCATTGGAGCTCGAGATCCCGAAGGAAGTCTTTCCGCCTTCCAAACGGAGTGGCTTCGCAGTCAGAGGTGGGCTTCCGAAGTACCGCCTCACAGCTGTTGTGTACCACCACGGCAAGTCTGCGGCAGGCGGGCACTACACTGTCGACGTACTGCGTCAAGACTCGCGGGAATGGGTCAGGATGGACGACACGGTCATTCGCCGCGTGCGTCCTCAAGATGTTGCTGAAGGCGGTGCTGAAGAAGATCCGAAGCTGCTTGCCCGTGCACTCGAGCAGCACAAAGCTGAGCAGGACTTGCAGAAACAGCGCAACATGTACGATGGGCTAGACGAGGAGGTACCCGTGGAAGAGAAGCCGTGGAACGAGGTCAACGGCGCTGCTACAGCGGCGAAGAAGTTGGCTGGCGCTGCTACCACCAATGGCACCGCGACACCAAGCAGTACGGCTGGAAAGCGGACGCCGACAACGGCGAGAAGGGAGAACGTCAAGGACAATAAGGTGGCGTACATCTTGTTGTACGAGAGGATCAGGTCTTGAACGCTGGACTCTCGGTGGTTGTTGAACGCAATGCGAGCACGGGAGCAGCGTAGACTGAATCGGATCTCTTACCACAGAGCCGCTACCTGAGCAGGTGAGAAGCCGGTACTGCCGCGCTCGCGAGGCCCGAGACCGGTATTCCAAGCGCGAACGAAGCAGTGCCGTTCAAGGCTCGATCACGCTGATGGGTTCAGGGTGCTAGTACAGCGCCCGGAAGGGTCAGCCGGCAGGCTAAAGTGGTGATGGTGCGATCATTGGATTGCAGGGATGGAGAGGAAGTGGGTGGGACGTCGGAGAGGAAGAAAAAGCTGGGCGGGGATGAGACAACAGTGTAAATGTACATATGTCTAGCTTCTGGACTTGAATGTATTATTCTGATAACCAACTTCTCCCCAATATTCCTAGGACATCGTGTGCCTTTAATTCGCTGGTGTACCTCATTGTCAAGAAATGCTAGATTCAATGCGATGTTCTATCAATATATGGGTATAATTCTGACACCTTCCTCGCTTGAACGCTCGAATGTACACAACCGGAATCATGAAACGACAAACGCACGCCCACTCCATCGCTAGATTCGCTGTCAAAGAAAGGCGTGGTCTCGACACTCATTACCTCCGTGAAGGTATAGTGCCTGGATCAGGATTCCCATCGCCAGCGTGAATGGCATATTGCTGTGAGCCATGACTGGGCACATCGATCTTATACTGACCACCAGTCTTCTTCCTCGCCGTTCCAGTCTGGCAGTCATCCATGGCGCTTGTCAAGGCCTTGATGCAAGTATTCTTATCGACTGTGGTAGCTGAGACGCCGGCAAGTAGCGTCTGCCAGACCTGCATCGTGATGGTCCAGTCTGTGTCGTCGAAACTGACTTTCTTGGTACTTGATAGTGTCTTAATGTCTGTGAGGGAAGATGGCGTTGGCACTGTCTGCCCGCTCCAGTCTTCACACGCGTGCTCGATTGCGAAGACGGCGGCTTCGCGGGGATAGTAGCCTGCTACTGTTATACTGTCGTAGCAGTAGCATCGCCCCTCGTCGACCGGACAGCCGGTATATGTCAAGGTGAAGTCTGCGGGTCGGTATACCCACGCATGTCTGAGAGGGAGACTGCCGCCGCCGTCGCCAAACCAGCCGAAAGGCTCTCTGTTGAGAGTCGTGGGTCCGAACGTGATGGCTGTAGTATGTGCGTTGAAGTCGTGGTTGAGGGGAATCGCTTGATGGAATTGGTTGTTCTGTTCTCCACGATGTGTGAAGACTCCAGCGAAAGCACCAGTGATTCCATCGAAGACTACCCGGTCGGGCCCTTGAGCCGCACCCTCCGTGAAAGGAACATAATCACCGAGCCGGGTGGCGATGATCGGAAACTCGTATAGGCTGTTCGCATTGACCAGTACTCCATTTGGGATTACCCAGTATACAGCATTTGGCCCTACGGTACGGAACCTGGCAGGATAGGACCGTGCGTTGCCATTCCTGTTCGTTTGTCCATGAACGACAGCTACCGGCTCTCCATTGGTACCTTCGTACATGAGTTCGAGTCCGCGATCAATGGCACGCTGCAATTGGTCGCGGGGGTAAGAGATAGTGTCCTCGGGATTATCGTTCGCAAGTGGGATCCGGGGCGCGCAGACATAATAAGCAGCTGGGATACGGGAATCAGGTTCTCCACTAATCAATAGTCAGTATCGTCTTCCACGTGGCTCCTTGCTAAACTCGCGGGCACAATAAGGAGGTCACTCACCTTTGCCGGGCTACCTTGCGGCTCGTGGATCACCTTTTCTGTGATGGCGGGTTACCCGTGCATGCACACGCAAGTGCATCCCCAGAGGTACACTTGCCTTGGAAGCCGTTGCATTCTGTGATGTCGGAGCACGCCGGTGGTGTTGAGGGACACGCAGAGGCGCAATGACAGCCGCGAAAGTTTCCCGCAGTGCAGTACTCGCTCCCGTTGAGATTGTTGATACCTTGACATCCGTTGTCTGTGCATTTGTTCAGGCCGAAGACGCCCACGACGTTCGCCAGACCGCATTGCGACTTGCATCGGCAGCCTATGTTGGCGCCAGCGGTGCTAATGAGTCCTCGGGATGGTCCGCGTTATTGTAGCCCTCGCACTGAGTGTCGGAGCAGGCAACATCTGCAGGACAAGCCGATGTGCATGAACAACCGGACTGAGAACCTGCAGTGCAAACAGAGTCTGCGCCGCTTGGGTCGTTGACGCCCATGCATTCGCTGTCAGAACAATGCGTAGGAGATGCGGGACAGCTATTGGTGCAAGGACAGTCAGAGAGCGCTGCCGAGCCACATGTGCCTGTGAGATAGCCGTCAGCTCGAGCCTCGGATGTAAAGTATAGGGCCGCTCGCAAGGAGTCCATACCGAACGGGTCAGCTGGGTTGGATGATGCATTGCAGACCTTATCGCTGCACTTCGGCAGATCAGTGGCACAAGTGGACTGACACTTGCACCCAACGTAATGTCCAGCAGAGCACATCCAAGAAGTGTCGTCGGATTCGGCTCCACCATAGAATGCTGCGCAGCCGAATTGATTGCAAGAAACCTCCGCGGAAGGACAGACGGAGAAGCAAGGCTTGCCTACAAATTCCCCAGCAAAGCACTGCCCTCGACCGTCTTCCAGGAACGAGTTAGTTCCCTCGCAATCTGGTGCGTTGCATTTGATGCCGCTGCAGCTGTCTCGTTGTATAGTGAGAGCCTATATCATGTTAGCTCTCATCGGAGAGGCTGGGATGTGGGGGCCATACTGTGACGCTCGACCAAAGGACTGCAGCAGTCAAGAGAAATGTTGCTTACATTGTTCTATTGTTTACGAGCGAGTCGGTAGAGATAGAAGAAGGAGATGCTTGGGATCGATATGGAAATACTTGAGGGTCTTGAAGGACGAATGAAAGCATACTTATACCATTGCTATGCTAATTTCGTCTCGAGTGCTCGAGCGCCGCTCTCGAAGGTATTAGTCGTTGGTCGCAAGACTGTCGACACCAAGATCAATAGCGATGCTGCGCCTATGCTGTGCGTTGAGTTGAGCGCTTCGAGCAAAGCCTGCGCCATGCTGAATACCCGCGGGAGTTGTCGAAGCGCAGAAAACAAGCCAGACTGCAGGTCAAGCAACGCCATCGTCAACGCCATCGCCATTCGGTCCACGGGAAATTCGTTGGTAGAGAGTGTTCTATGCGTTCCATGCATTTAGCACAGTAGCCGCTGGTAAACTAGGCACTGTTCTGTGCCTCAGTTATTTTAGTACCGGTCTGCGCCTCTTTCTCGAGAGTGGACAGAGATGCTGCCAGTGTTTCTGGCATGGCGTGAGTCTACGTCCCCTCTCTTGTGGAGGATCCCCCCATCTGACATACGCAATGTTGAAGGCCGCTGCGATATGCATCTCAGGAATTTAGTAACGGACATGGCCCAAGTACGGTACCACATCTCAAGCACGACCAGAATCGCCGCTATAGTAGTGCTATGGCGCTTGCATATTGCGCAAGGCTTATACTGTGCCGCCGGACTGCGTGGAGCTTAGAGAGTCTCCATGAACATGGTGCCTTCGGTCGCGTCGGCTTGGGTCCGTGAAGACAGATAACCCTGACATGTCGTGAAAAGTCATCGAGGGTGATCACTTCCTCTCCGCTGTCCACAGAACATCCTTCGCACCAATTCGTTCTATCGACCGCCTGGCGGTGTTGCTTGTCCCATCGAGGTAGAGAGTCTGAATGGGAGGCGGCGCGTCCCGTCCAGACCATGATATAACGGTTGATCAGTAGTACCAAATAGGCTAACCGAAAGTCATGTGCTAAGTTCTATAGTCCTAATACAGAGTAACTATGTCCACTTCGCTACGTATTCGCCGTGGCTTCGTAGATATTGCCGCTATTACCGTTACTACTACTACCGTTTTTACTACCCTATCCTTTAAACTAATTCGTTATACGTTCGCCGCTAGTTACTACTTATTACGGGAGAGTAACATATACGTAGGAGCTTAGTATAGTATCTAGTAAGTTCGATACCGGAAGGAAGAGTAGTCTATACTAAGTCCTCGAGACAAGAAGCGGACGCGCCGTATACGGACGTAACCTCGTATAGGCGAAGCCCGTATCGATAGCCTAGTGCTCGTCCCTTATAACGAGAAGGATATAGCGGCGTTAAAGGAGGTTAATTAAGACCTTAAGAGCGACTTGAGTAGGGCAAAATAGGAGATAGAGATATTCAAGGGCTCGGTAGTTAGCGAAGCGAGTTGGTAAATAGGCGAATATAGAGCGAAATGGTCGTAGATGTTACTACTACTACGTAAAGTCGGAGAAATTAGCACCTAACTTTCGGTTAGCCTAATTGGTACCACTGATCCACCGTCGATATCCGTGCTCGACCCTGAAACATTCATATATACCTTATTAGCGGCTTTTCTAAGGTAGACTGACTGTTTAAGCGCTTATCTTTCATAGCCTTAGAAAAGATACTATGCTGTGCCTCCATGAGGCTATACTAAGCAGGAAATCTGCTTGGTCTACTAGGTAGCAATCTTTTGACTGTTGAAAGGCCGCAAAGCGCATCGAAGCCGGTGATCTCTTCAGGTCAAGTACATCCTCGCACGATTTATTACAACCCACCTGTGCTCTGCATCAGACTTTGGTACATACTGCGTAAGTAGGCGAGACTTCTGCCTGTATTGACCTGGACGACTCCATCTGCATGTTGACCTCTACATCGAGCACATCAACTTTGTCTGCCGGAGAAGGCATGGAACTGCACGAGCCTGAATGGATCACCGGCGACAGTCGCCACCACAATGCCTTTGAGACGCTCGTTGCGTACGTTCACAGCACATGTACAGACGCCGCGGATTGGTCCCACCTCCTCGACACGACCATCGCTACCTTGCTCTCTCTGGGCACGGAAAATCCAACTGCACAGGAATACAAACTTGACTCGCACGTGCTGTGCGTGATCGTCCTCACGCTGGCAAAACAACTCGACCCAGCCACGACGGCTCATGATCGTCTGGTGGAATTGGTTCTGACGATCCGAAATATGCCGATGCCCCTAACGGTCGTGCAGACAATTGATGAGTACGATAGAAACAACGAGGTCCATCTAGAGTTGACGCCGTTCATTGGAGCATACTCGGATTTCGAACGGGACGCACCTCTACATCCTCCCCTCGAAGACCGACCCACTACACCGATCCATCCGACTCGCGCGCCGTGGCGGTTGTTGCATAGCCAGTGCCTAAGGTCCAGCGAGTGGGCCAGCGTCAACGCGTTCGTAGCGAAGATACACACAGCAGAACCGGAGATCCCAAAGCTGGACATACGCGGACTATTTGCCATGATCGAAGCTTTGGAGGAATCATTGACAGGACCCCAGCTCGAGACCATCTTGCCCGCAGCCAGTGTGTGGATTATCTATGCTGGACCAGCACTGAAGGCCAACAACGTCCCGTACGTGTGCTATCCCACTGAGTCAGAACGAATGCCTTGGAGCAGGGGGGAATTGTGGAAGGGTCGACATGCTTTCAGTGAGGAGAGGTGGCAGTTCTGGTTGCAGAGATTCCGGGAGATTGCTGAGAGGGAGGACGTGAGCAATGCTGTAAGAAAGGCTGCCTTGGAAGCTGTGGAGACGGGATCCCGGGCGTAGACGCTCGTCTTGGGATGCTGCTGCCAGACAGCATGCTCGGGGAATGGAGCTGGCGCACTCCTAGCTCTACATAGCCAGCATCAACTAGTAGTGAGCTTCAGCGTAGACCATTCCAGGGTCCATGCACCTTCCTGGACTACTTTGCCACGGACTGGATACGCAAAGCCCACATATCCTGCAGACTTTGTACTACAGTGAGAGGAAGCAGTAGTCTCACCGTAGCTGTGTTTATGGAAGTCAGGGCTCCGTGAAAGGGGCCTCACTACGATGGACGTCTGCGAGCCGGGAAAATTTGCTAGGCCCATCAATACCTGTGATCGCGAGCTGACCATCGCGCCGTGGACATTGTCACTGTCGAAGGTCGTGAAATCCTGTCGTGCTCGGAGGCTTCTAGTGATGGTGTTCACCCATGAGTTGCACAGCTCTTTATGACTATCTCAACGCTCTTCGCAACAATCTGATGTTGAACACAATACCGTTCACCGTACGCATTATGACTTGTTCTGTTATTACCGCTCCCTTGCCTCGTGAACTCTCTTTTGTTCATTTGTCGTGTCGTTACTGTGCTGTACAGCGGAAAGTCAAATAGCGTGTCGTCGTTAGATCCCGTTTGAAAAGAGAAGAGTTCAAGCGCTATGCTTTCGTTCTCAAGCTTTCGAGCTGCGAAAACCACGGCTTAATCAGCATAGAGACTTCCCTCTAGCATATGGAACCATATTAGACTGTGGGAAGCGGATCCAAAAGTGGCATGTCATCTTGTCTTCCGCCAACATACGCCTGTGTCTATGCCAACTCCGCTGTGTCTTGTGGAAGGAGTTGGGACAGTGCCTCTACTGCTGTGACACTCTTACATTGACAGCACCGGCTCTTTAGAGGGGCCATCGCACGGTATCCGCCCTTCGTGCGCAACTCTTTCCACTATTCATGCAGTGCTTATTCGAGATCTTGAAAGGTAGAGGAAGAACGGAATCGTACTTACGTGGGCGATTGCCATCGCAGTGTACAAGGTGCTGTGAGTCGACAATTGTCGCTCGTCTTGAAACATGTACTTGGCGATGGAGTAGCTGCAGGAGCGTACCTCTTGCATGTGACCGCACATGAGATGGCCGAGAGTGGGTCAGGCAAGAGCATATAAGCTCTCTTTCCGCCCTTGATGCAATCTTTCCCCTACATCAACTTCGCTGCATCCTACGTTAGGATGGGCGGGGCGGTAGTGCCTCTACTATGGTGACTCTCCTACCTTGACACCGCCACCTCTTCCCGGCGGCGGGCATTCTGGTGCGTCGCATCATGTCCAGGCCGTCTCACCTACCATGCCTCTTTCACACTCCAAGTACGCAATGCAAAGCGCGGCGGACGTTCTACCATGATCACTGACATACCTCGTAGTGTTGCGACATCTATACGGTCTCGTTGTCGCCAGAATACCTGAGGCAGAGAGCTAGACCCTGGTCAGCCAAGCCCAGCTTGCCGAACTCTAAAGTTCGACTTCGGGCAGCGGAGGCACACCGCCACCCCTTGCGGCGTCACGGCAGCAAGCTACACCGCTCGGATATTCACCTTTCAACTTGGAGGTGCATCTCGACACTCCGCTCCACACCCACAACCCCCTCCGATATGTGTTCCGAGTCCTCCATCTTGAGATGTGAGGCTGTGTAGTAACATTCCACTGCCCGACCGGCCCTCCTCCAATGGTGATGCTTCCCGGGCAACGGGAGCACTGGCCGCCAAGCTACCCTCATACCAAAAGTACGACTTCACTGATTTATTCTCTCTCCCCCTTTCTTTTTCTCGCATCGCTCACAGAGTAGCTGACCAAGTGTCGGACGCCTTCGCACACCTCTCCCACACTTCGACAGCGACTCCACGCGACCACACGCTCATTACAACTCATTCCAGACGAGCAAACGCTCACCATACCTCACTTCACCTCACTGCACACCTTCGCCGCCATGTCGTCTGAGTGCGGAACCCCGAGACTGAGGAGCTCCAGCCCCGTCGGATTGCCAGGCACACCATGCCTGCGCGGTCGTCGCAACAGGTATACCACTGATCACGCCACATCGCATTTGAGACATAACTGACAATTCGCAGCGCTGGTGACCTCCTCCGCGGCGACTTCGGCGAGACGGACAGCGATGTGGCCATGTCGAGCTCGTCTGCTCCAGCTCTGCTGTTCTCGGATCCCGTTCATCACGATCCATTTCTCGACTACCCCAGCGATGGGTTCACCATGCCCTCAAGCCCGCCAGCTCCTCCCATCGAGCCAGCCACGGAGATGGAGATCCGCCTCGACCTCAACCAAACCCTTGACCCAGTCCTCAAGCGTGCATTCCACAACCTCCAGATGTTCGCTCCGGGCAACATTTCCTTCTTCGTTGGCAATCTGCCAAACTACATCCGCGACGACAATCGCCTCCACGCCATGATCGTCGCCTACTTCCGCCAGTTCGGTCACTGCGAGGCCGACATCCTCCACGGGTGGGTCACAAGCCCAGATGGGCGTAGGGTTCGCGCTCCCACTGCCATCGTGCAGTTCCAAGTAAGTCATACTCTACATCCTCGCAAGTGCACCTCACTGACCAGTCACAGTACCCTCTTGCGGTCCACTCGATGCTAATCTTTCCAAGCCGCGGCCCGGTGTTCAACGGACGCCCAGCTCGTGTTCAGCCGTGCACGGCCACTCGCACCATCTAGGTGCTGTGTGCGACGGGAGCCGTGCCTTCTGTTTACGATCTAGCTGGGTTGGCGACTGGCCGTGGCAAGATCGAGACCATCCAGACTGGAGTCGTCGTTCCTCACGTCGTCAGTCCAATCTACGCTGGGATGGCGGCCTCATTCATGACCTTCGAGGCTTACGGCGCTTTCGTGGCTGCCCGCGACAGCTTCATGTCGGGTGCCGCTGGCCCTGACTACATCTTCTTCTCATCATGAGTCAGAAGAGATGAGGAGAGAGGTCATGACTTGCTGCTCGCTTGCTTGGGTACGATGAGAAGATCGTTGGTGATTCGCTTGGTGAGGTGATAATGCGCGGTAATGATTCGGGTTGAGTGAAGATAGGGTACAGTGATGCGGTGTAAGTTAGCTTCGGTGAAGTGATGGGCGTAGCATAGCTGAACGTATGATAATGGCGGCGGCATCATCAACCTCACGTCCTAACCCTGATCTCGTATGTCGTCGTTGTTGAGCATTGTAAGTTTTGTTGAGATATCGTCATGCTTTCCACTTCGTCGTATCCTACTCTTCCGAGAAGACAAGCTTACAGACACACTGTTTGACGAGCGACAACAACATCGGTCCACGCATTGTTTGATCGTTCCAACGGCATGTCTGTCACCTTGCCAGTCATACCGGCAAAGACGACGATGCCCTGCTTATGTCCCCGTCGCACTATCGAGAACGCAATGCTTTCTTCCATTTCTCACGAGCCGATCGGCGGACTCCGAGCCTTTCGAAGCAGCTTGTATCTCGCTCGGAAGCACTCACAACACAATCACAAGCGGGAGATGAGTTCATCGTTCCCCGTCGACTACCCCTGGACGTAACGCGTTTATGTTTCTCAAAGGCCGGCGGGCTCAGACCTGAAAGCATATCAACGCCCTTGAGGGCAACGACAAAGCTTGTACAAGCAAGGACAATGTGGCACCAACCTCTCGTACAGAAGCCTCACGTACTTTGCTTGACAAAAGTCTGCCACCGGACCCTCCATTGGAGGCCAATGCGACTAGATCCCATGCCACGCCCTCAATTCCTGCTCCCGCGCCGCTGCCTCAGGACATCCCCGAGATCCCCCATTGTGTCATCCCAGCGATAGGGAAGAGCTTTAGTTTCATGGACCGAGCTTTGATGACAAGCGAGAGAAGAGGTATACCGAGACCTGCAGGCTGGGAGGTGCAAAGCCGTGAACCGAGCTCGTTCGAGATAGAGCTGCACAGCGCACTTGAGGGGGTGGCGGTGAGGTGTCGAAAAGAGCACGCAGAGAACGCAGAGCGCGAGCGACGACGATAAACTTCCTTGAGAAGCAATACCAGTGCATGGTTGAACACAAGCAGAACTCGCGTCCAGCGGAGCGGTGACAGACGTTTTACCGGCGACGACCCTTTGCGAAAGCCCAATCATCATCGCACCTCGTAGCAGAGCTCCCCAAGTACTGGCGAGGATACTCGCGCCGGCAATCCCTTCTCTTTCTCTTCCTGAACAGATCGCTCGTCCGCGCCAAACATTTCTTCCACCCATGCGATCAATTCGGCCCTCATACGACACCAGAAGATCCCACAGCAGCTCGCGAGCTACCAGTCACGAGCATTGTCTGCAGGGGCCGAAAACCTCCTGTCTCTCCGACAAGCGCTCATGATTTTCACTTTTCTCGTTGCATCACCGAATGAAAGAGCTCAGCAGAAAAGGCAGAGGGAGAAGCAATCGTACTGATAAAATTCCCCAACGAGGAAACGCCCAAATGGTACCAAACAAGACGTAGGACAAGGCGGACTGTGCATGTACACCTCATGGAAGCCGAACAAGAGCGCACTGTCTGCTGGAGCCGCAGACCTCCATGCTCTCTGGTAGTGGCTTGTCAACGGCATGGCTGAGGTGCGAGCATCTTACTACAAGGAGGTATGGAAGACACAAACCTGTTGAACATCAATGACTTCGAAAGCCACACTTGAAGTGCTCATGAATAGAATGGACAGCAGCGTGAGTCCGTGGCGGATGCTCTATCTGGATGAGCATGATGCACAATCTCACTCGATTGTCTCGCCTCAGATGGTCTCTCTTTGGCTTGGCCAGTCCACGAACAGAGCGGGATGGTAATCTCGGTGCCAAGCTGAGTATCTGGGCGTCGACATGGTGGCGCCTGGTCGATCCGTCGAGCCGCACGGACATCACAGAAGATGGACCACGCTGCAAGACTGAACAACTGCAGGCCGAAGCAGTCTGACAATGCTCGGACACAGGCGGGCGGAGCTTTCGAGGGCTCGACTGGTGGCCTCCAGCAGGGTTCATAGTCTAGCGATATCTTCGCATGGGCGTGAGGTACGCGCAGATTCGAGACCAGCCAGAGTATAGCAGGACGCCTTCGGGTCTACGACCAGAGCAGTGGCAGACTCGCCCTTGAGCCAGGCCGACGAGTCCGGACGTACTGGCACCAAAGCTATCGTGAAAGGCCGTCCGGCACAGCGAGCGCGGGGAAAAGGAACTAAAGCCAGGACGGCGACTATGCTTCTCGTCGCAGCCGAACCGGTGTAAAATGAGTGTCGTCTACGTCCGACTCCTGGAGGCCTAGAATAGCTGCGAATTGGCGCACAGGAAGAACTCGAGGTCCGACGATTTTGCTATAGTGTATGATCTCCCAAATGGATAGCACTCCGTAGCTGTAGCATGGAGTGCGGATCCATGAAGCTGCGGTGCTTCCTCCGAGATTCATGATGGAATGGAAGAGGTCGAACGTGTCCTTGACAAGCTTGACTTCGGCTCGCACTCGACGGCTACTTCGCAGAGTCGCACTTTGTCGCCGTGTTTGTAATATCAGATTAAGGCTTCCAGACCCGTCGATGAGGAAGAATCATAACCGACTCTGCAACATCGCTGGACTCCAGGTAAGATGCCCTGGCGTCGACGACATCCTCCAGCCCCGAGTCGGTACACGAGAGATTGCATTTCAGCCGACTCTTCAATGATCAAGGCCAAAATCATTGTCTTAAATACTACGTGTTCAGCAGTATGTGTGGTCCAGGCCTGCGGCCAGCTCCAGCGCGAGTTCGGGTACGGCCAGTCCTGATGCAGCATTTGCTGGTCTTTGCCACATCCCAAAGTCTCCACAGTCCACCGCCAGCCATCCTCATGTTCTCGTGCTTGAATCAAACGGCTGGACGAGGCGCGCGGCGGGTTAATTGCATGGTCTTGCATTCAGCGCCAGGGATGCGGATGTGCTCACCGCCCCTAGTATGGGTGCGAACTGCCAATCATCTCTTCCTGATCTGCTAGGTACTCATCGAATCATACACGGACTGTAAGAGGATGATCATCGGACGTGATCCCACTCACTGCATACATCGCGAGGTGCCGATCGGTGCTTGAGCTGAAGGACTATGGCGGTCGGGCTTCTACGTTTTGACCAGCACCGCTACAGCGAGGCGAACCTGCCGTGACTGAAGCGGCAGATGTCAGTCTCATGGTAGAGCGAAGCCGATTAGCGAATGTGATGGAGGGAGGCGAGCAGCGATGTTGCGCTCGAGCTGTTAATATCGAGTGGAAGGAAGTGTTGGGAGGCGCTGAGGTCTCGGCGGATCCGATCTGGAGACAGTCAAGTTCGTATGATGGAGCCACATTGAACTGGTGATCTCGAGTCACTGCAACTTCCAATAGGGTCTCCATCTACAGCATTGCAGCAAGAATGGCAGTAGCTACTGCTAATGCACAGGAGCGAGCTGCACATTTGACTTGGCAGCTTTCACTTTCCGGCTTGCCCGATCCGGCACGGCAGATGTCCACCACCACCATCTGCACATTCTCCCTGCTCCGTCTGTCACTACCACAACCTCTCTGCGCGCGTAATCGCAGTCTCTGATCTTGCCCCATGTCACCCGTCCATCAGCATACGACGGCGAGGCTGGGCTTATATCGTGCAATGGAAGGACATCGGTCCTGCTTCAAAGGCGACGACAGAGATAAGCATCGACAAGTCAGAGCATGGGATCGCGAGCAGGGCGGTATCGAAGGATCCGAGATGCCATGATCGTCGAGGAGCTGACTGGACTGGACAGCTCACGCAGTGGCCGACGCCTAGCTACAACGTAGGTACAACGCACTAGCTGATAGTGCCTACATGCTCGCAGGCATTCGTGTCGGATGCTCTTGACATGTCGGTGCTCCTTACCGCAGAGAACGCCACCGCATCTCCGGGCTTCTGAGGCATGACAGGTCGCGGCGACGCAGATTCATTGCGAGTCTTGCGGGTCAGGCCTCAACAAGCAATGAAGCAGCGTACAGAACCCTGGCAGGCCGCGCGAGAATTTCGGCACCGATTTGCAGTCCTCCGATGTCCTTACGTCGCACCTCATAGACGGCCGAGATGAGTTTGTCCAATATATGAACCTTGAGTATGTTCAAGATGCGTGGGACCTCATGCGTAGTGGCACATGTGGACCGGATCTCACCCCAACCAATGGTAATTCAACGCAGAGAGCAGGCTTTACTACAGCATCACTTGTGCCCACTTTGATCTGCAGTGGCGCCGACACTCTCATGTGATACCTTACTCTGATACAAGCACGAGATACAACATCAGAGGGCCGACGGAGTGATTCCTCATTGCTGTTCTGCACGCTCTTCATATGCCGTATTGTCCCGATATGGCGGATATGAGAAAGCTAATCACCCATGTGGGTATCTCCTTGCTGCCGGTGACATGTAGAGATCATCTTATCTTCCTGTCATCTCGTTTCGTTCCCACTCTGCAATTGCGCATTACCAGTCAAGAAAGCTCACCGTTTAAGCAAAGTCAGACAATGACTTGCCCTCGATCCCGTCTGATCAAGACATCGCCGCCATCCAATCGAAGAATCCGAGACCCCGGAGACATCTTGAACCACCGAGTGCCATGACCCAAAGACAAAGGCTGGCCAGATTCGGTTATTTTGTCTTTGTCAAGATTCCGCACCCGGGTGTCCAGAATATATGTCTGCAGGTCAAGCCAACTCATCACACATTCTCCATTCATTCCGACCGCGCTGCCGATCTCGTCTTGTAACAGTGCTCTCGCTTCTCACCCGTGCAAGCACAAACGCCATCCAAATGCAGTTCACCACCAGTGTCTTGGCGATCCTCGCCTCGGCCGGCATCGTTGCTGCTGCTGTCCCGCCTGCGTATGGCGCGAGCTCGACCTGCTCAGCGGTATGAGACGACGCAATGTAGACTACCAGGCTTCAGCGAGACTAATGAAGAGCAGGTATACTCGACCATCACCAAGACCTCGATCACTCCAGTGACTAAGACGATCACGACGACTATACTGAAGCCGACGACTATCACTACCTCCAAGCCCACCATCCGCGTGAAGATGTTCACTTCGTACAAGCCCACCACCATTACAACGGATGTGACTTCCACGATCACGAGCACTACTGTTGGTAGGTGCTGTTGAAATGCTACCTTGCGTGGCCACTATACTGACACCCCTGCCAGTGACTCGCACCAGCACCTCCGTCTCCACCGTCACCGACACATCCACCATCACCGGCCGCGGCACCACGCAGACCACGATCTGCAAGACCATGCCAGTGGTCAAGAGCACCACCTCCACCTCCATCATCAAGCGCGTCAAGAACGTCCCATACGCTACTCCGTAAGCCTGCTTTACCCATTCCTCCGTGATGACGCTCTCGTACTGACCACCTCATGTAGTTGCACAGATCCAATCACCCGCACCACAGTCATCCGCAGCTTGATCACGACCTCTACTCCCTGCCCGGAGAGCAGCTCGTACACCGACTACATCACGGGTACCAGCGTTTCTAGCTCGCTCTGCCCGGAGACTACCACGACTATTAGTCAAAGCACTTCTACGTCAACGAGTATCATCACTAGCACGGCTTGCTCTACTGCTTCCACTGGATCGCGGGCGTATTAGATGGCGACCACACAAAGTGTGAAGGAAATGATGAGAGTGGAGTAAGTTAAAATGCTGCACTTCCGCGATAGGGCATGTAATTGAGAATGAGTCGAAAGTCGTATGAAGCGGTCTCGCAGTATACCGCCAGTCTCCTATTGCCTGCGGCCTACTCTGTCTTTCCAGAAGAACGTGCTCGTGACCTGGAAGCTTTCGTGGCTGACTCCCACAGTCAACTTGGGTATACAACTGCAGGGAAGTCACGTTGATCGTTTGCCTCGAAGTGAGCTACCGCATATCTCATATAGGCTCTTTCTCAACGACGACACGAGCCCAGCCTTTCACCTCGCTCACCATAGTCGTCAGCTATAGCCTCTGCCCCATAATCCCCCGCCCATCACATCCCGGCCCAGACCGCTGCGTGGCGTCTCCTCGCTCCATCCGCAAGCCGTCGCACGGCGTGTATGAGCCACACTTTTGCTCGTTTCAGCAGGTTCCGGTGATGTGCCACGTCGCTGTCAAAAGAGCCTCCTCGATGTGAATGCTCGGCAACATCTTCTCTTACTGGAAGGCTACGTTTGGACGGAGTCGATTCGATCTTGTCGAGTGCTGCGATGTCGGCAGAAGATCGGGAATGAGACTGATGATGGCAATGGCATGCGTGCATGTGCCAGCAATTTAATTGAGAGGAATCCCTAAGGAATGGAGCCGTGCTCATCGCAGTGATCGGACAAGACGAATGTAGGGGAGAGGCTATTGCTAGCATTCTACTCGCAGAGCGATTGGTGGCAAGGATCAAGCAGTCCATCATAAGCGCGCCAAGTGATGCACATGGACCGAACGTGGAAGAGATTAGCCCATGTGTGTCACACTTAGCTTTACGCTGAGAATCGTTGAATTGTGATAGCATTCGAGGATTTGAGAGGAGCCTGACGGTGAAAAAGAACAGACTGGTACCGTACTCATGCGAGCTCATGATTGTCCCTGAGTGTCAAGTCTGATCTCGCTATGGTGGGCAGAAGCTACGTGGCGATCACGGTGGTAAGGTGCAGTATTATGGAAATTGGAGTTGTAAAGTAGCTAGTTGTGATGGCATCCGCATAAGGTTATCCGATGCTCGTCTAGACCTGCTTGCGATTCTGGAAGGTGGGCAGCTTGATGCGAGCCAGCCTCGACCATGGTGCAGGGATTTTAGCTCCCGTGGTGCTTATCGCAACGTTACTCGTCCTGCACGTGGCCAACGCTCCGATCCAGCGTTTTGTTCGCCGACACCAGGAACAGTTCAAGACACAACTGTGTAGCGGGCCATGGTTGTGATGCAATCAGGCTTGAGAATGCTTTCCATGACGAAGATGTCGTATGGTGAGACCTTGCATCATTCCGGCGAGACATGGCCGGAAACAAAGCTGCATTCCACAGGGAGCTTTCATGTCTCACAGCCGACCGCTCCTGGTGATGGCCTCCACATTACCCTCGAGCCTTGACAGCAGATTCATGCGCTCATTTGCAATCACTAAGTCCTGGACAGGTCGTTCTTTACTGTCAGTCCATTGCATCAACAGCAAGATCTACTGACACTGCCGCCTTCCGTTTCTTGCTTGTTGCCTGCGGTGCTCGCGAAGGTGCACTCTGCTGGGCGAGGCTAGGAGCCGATATTTTTTGACTGCGTTGCATGAAAGGTGCGCACAGTCTTGCCAGCTTTGCTCTACGCGCCCGGAGAGCGACATTGAGAGTCCTTGCCTGGCGTACTTGCACAGCTTCGGCCTCGGTGCGTTTAGCAGCGACTAGATCCTATCAGTATGACCGCATAAGTGCTGCACGCGTTCTGTGGATCTCACTTACACCAATCGTAGATCTCGAAAATTTCCTTTTGCGAGAAGGCCGCCAGCATCTCCATCTCAGCATCGTTTGGCTCTCGACAAACGCGGGAGAAGTCCTCCAACAGCGCCTCATCTTCGGCAAGGAACACTCTTACAGCTTGTGCCGACGAGCCGGCGTCGGTCACACTGTAAGTCCGTCTCGCGAATCGGTCTGTCAGGCCATACACCCGTTCTCGCAACAGCCTGAGGCGGTGGGCGGTCTGTTGCGGCGTCTCTTGCTGGTGTCCTTCACCAATGCACTTCCCATCGTCGAGGATACGACCCACAGCCTCTGCCTGGGCAGTGTTAAGTAAATCGCCCTTCTCAGCAAGCATTTTGTTCAGCACGCGAACACTCGCCACACAAAACTGCATCGTCGCTGGCAGGCCAACGCGGCGGAAGTAATCCGCGAGGACGATTGCGTCATCTGGCGTGAGCGCATGCTGGGAGTCTTGCGAAGCTGGAGTCGCTCCTGTCGTGAGGAGCCGTTCCAGCTGAGCGATCATCGCGGAGAGGTGACTGTTAAATTGTTACCCATTGCGCGGTTCTTTGGTAGCCCCAATTCTGATGGACATTTGGGCCGATGCATGAGGTCGGGGCATATGGATTGCGTCCAATGGACGCGCTGTGAACATTAGTAGGCGCAACTGTCAGACACTGGTAAGTTGGAGCGTGGGGTGGATTTGTCCATTTGTACACTGTCTTAATGTACATGTCTTGCACAGCTCTCGCACTTTCTTTGCGTCCAATGTACAGTGCTGGTCCTCCCAACATGCATCTTCCTTGCTGCTCTGATCCCCTCGTCGCGCATTGCGACTCTGCCCTAGCACCCCGGTATTCTCTAAGCGTCATTGAGGAAGTCGGAGAAGTCGAACTCCATCCCATTTTGCATGCCGATGGCGAAGTCGCCACCCACGTTGAAGCTATCGAAGACTCCACCGTCGTCGAATGTGTTGTCGGAGCTGCTTGGGTCGATGCTCAGATCATACTCGTTTGCGGGGTGGAACGCTTCGGCGTATGGGAAGCTGCTTGCTGTGTCGAGTGTTTCGGTGGCCGACTGGAGCTGAGTTTCACCCATGGGACGGCCAGCGCTCTCCTGCTGAACGGTGGCAACACTCTGGTCGACTGGGTATAAGACATTGTTGAGCGCCATTGCCAACGCGTAGTCGCTGCCAGTGGACTGCGGAACAGGAGGCGCCACGGTTGGCTGGACTGCCATCGTCAAAGCGCCGTGCTGGACCGAATTAACATCGCTCTGCGGGGCCTGGACGAGGCCAGTGCGGATGCAGTGGTCGACCAGATCGTCGACGCTCAAGACGGT